>MJUT01029067.1:23688-34977 GCA_002080005.1 Gigantidas platifrons | reverse complement strand
GAAAAAGTCGATTTTACTATAAAATTGATCCAAATAAGGATATCTCAAAAACGAGGCAAGTGCGCGTGAACTAGCAACTTGTAAACAAAATGGCGGACAGAAAGAAGATTTCATGCATTCAAATTTTCAGATGGATATAAGTCTAGCATGGATTGCTGCAGCGATTATTTAACACCTCAAGGTTTACCTAAATATATTTATCTTTTACCTCCTTTAATTTTTCCAACCACTTACAACGGAATTAGGACAAAAAAACGCCCGGTGTGAATCACTCCGGGCGCTGCTCCCATAAGTTGAATGGGATCGATTCGTAACCCTAAATGGAGCACAAGCTGAATGAGGGTTACGTTATCGTATCTATATTGTGCAAAACGATGGCCTTGTATACTGTCTAATATTTAAATACTGGTTGATGTCATCAGCTCTACGATGGCCTTGTATACACATTATGTATGTACAACTGTTTGTATCATATCGAGTCAGTTGGAAAAGCCATATAGTGATACGCCTTTTCCAACTGACGAGACATGATACAAACATTTGTACATACATTTTGTGTATGTAATACGTTTATCTAACATGTTTATGATAAAACATACAAAAAAAAATCATGTAAGTTTCATTGAATTTATTATTTGAAGAAAAGTAAACAAAGAGGGATTATAGTTTACGTCACAAGTATTGTTATGTCACGTCATTCAAACAATAGCAAAATACGAGTACGTTGAGATTTTCCCGACGGAGATTATGCAATGCTTACAAAGACGTCACTGGGATTTTCCCGTATTCCTAACCTATGACGTCACGAAGTAGTTCCGACTAAAGTACATCTTGTATCAAATATGTATGTGATACAACGTGTTGTATCGCATAGGTTGTATCTATTAGCAAAATAGATGTATTTCTATAGAATACATACTTAATGTTAGATAATGGTTGATACCGTCAGCTCTCTGTTATAGAACTGATAGTATTCATATGACAACTTCTGTTTCATGAAGATTAAATGAGCTATGCATAATGTTCAAGATTAAATCTTTCTTTATAATAGCACTGTTTGCCCAGTTGTATGTCAGGGTTGGCATTATACTCACATGTGGAAAGCACTTGCATGACTGCATCTTTGCAGTAAGATGGGAGGCTTGCGCCCATAAAACAGGCTTAACCCCGCCATTTTTATTGAAGTGCATGTAGCAAGCCAGGAAAGTTAATGTCATGTCTTTGTGTGTTAATGTATCGGTTTTGCCTCTTTTTACGATTTTTATATTTGATTTTAAAACTTTTCCGACAGAATGGTATTTGTTGTTTTTCACTTCATTAGCCAACAAACTTCTCTTCCTCCCGTTTAGTAGAGCTTTAACAATTAATATGTGTTCTATCAAACATATCATGCACTATAATAGGACTTTGTAACTACAGTCTAACCTGTCCATGCGGTCATCTCTATTACGTAGCAACATGTAGTTAATGGTCACCCTTTCCTTGTCTCGTCATAGACAATATCCTATGAATTTAACCTATTTTAAGAGGTCATTTGTCTAAGAACACATTTTTATTGGTCCCAAAGGTTACCCTTTAATACATGTTTGAATGTATTAAATATAGTTATACGAGCCGTTTTTGCTTTGTTCGCGTCATCAATTAAAATATTTTAAATTCAATCCTTTTCAAAGAATCTCATCTAACGTGCGTTATAAAAAAGACAACAAGCTATATATCACTATATATATAGCTACCTTCATACATGAGGTACAGAGCGACATCCGTGCTTCCTTCGCTATTACGAATGCGAACAGAATAACTACCACAATCTTTGTGTTCTAGTGGTATTATTGTTGAATTCAGTAAATATGTGTTGGATAATCTCGTTCTATTGTTGTGTATCTCTCTTACAAACCAAGTACTAAGCTTTCCACCACAAGATTTCATCCAGAAGACCACTGGCTTTTCAAAAGATTTTACTGTCAATGATACCCAAACTGGTTTTAAGATCTCTGTTTTCAATTGCACCAAAGGTTTGTTTTGGAATAAAACTGGCTTGTCTAAAATACAAATACAGAATATGTATATACTTTGTATACAATAACGAATAATTATAATGAAGATACCAACGGGGTAATCAGAATCCGTAAATATAAGGACAGACAACACAATGGCTAAAAGAAAAGGGACAATTCTACACATTACTATACGGAAAACTAAAGATCGAGCAGCACGAATCCCACAGAAAGCGGGTATGAACTGCTCCATTAATGGCACCCGTCATGTTACTCTAGTTACAAACCCGGTGATACGGCATGAATGAGGAAAGGACCTGGAAGTGCTTAAGAGAAGTGGAGCATGTCTTTGGCTATTTGTGACACATGTAGTTTGTAACGGTTAACCAAGTTATGGAGGAGACAGAAAAACTTTCGGAGTGGTGACTTAAACTTAGCCACTGGGAAACCTAGCCCCAGCAGCTTCCCTGTTAGCAGACACCCACTATCAAGGAAATATAATGTAGGAAAATGATTCATTAACAAATCTAAATTTACAAATATAAAATAGGTCAGCAGGAAATTATTTGAAAATATATTAGATATATAGAACAATGACAGTTACGCAATTCATGTTCCGGGTACTTAAATCACTTCCAAGAATCATCAATTGTACTGACTAATAAATAATGTTTTAAGTACTAACAAACAAGGACAATAACACTCTTGGACATTCCAATATATGTATTGTATGAAACTATGCCCTAGATATTCTACACAATACATCAAGTCATATTAAACGAAGCTTATTAAAAGATGTGTTAAATGAACAGAATAATTCGTGAATCTAGATCATACAAGCAATATCAAGGGGGTTTCATTTTTTTATTTGAATTGTATTCCACTAGATAAATTGATCCCCCCTCCCCCCGTGGAATATCTGTATTCTGTCTTCATTTTAATTTGAAAACATGTCTGCTGAATGTAGCATTATAGCATGTAAAATCGGGACTTTTAGCAAAACATAATATTTAAATCGCAATTATAATGACGTCACAATGAAGCTAGTAACATTCGGTGGGTAGAAAAGAGACACATATATCTTGCTCTTATAAAGTCAATAATACAGAGCAAGATATGCGGTTGTAATCACCTGCTTGAACAAACTTAGGCATCGTTTTTCCGAATGTTAATAGGGAAACGTTGAGACAAATGCTTCCCCCCTCACCATAAAGCATCGTTGATGTATTACCAAAAGAAAGTTAAAACTATTTTGGTAAGACATTCCACTATTATCAGCAACATGAACAATAACCCCTCCCTTCAACTCACTGACACAAAAATGGGTGACCACGACATATGCCATTGGAAATCAATACCCTGGCTTGGCTCCTGTACAAAAAAGGTTGCGAGGGTAACCAGTTAATGTGATCCCAACTCCCCTCTTGATAAATAAGTATTCAACGGCAATACATGTATAAACAAACGATAAAACCCCCGCATGGAGTCGCTTTCACCGAAGAAAGATCACATAATATTACAAAATAGGAATGAAAACATAAGCATAGGCAGCACAATGTTCAACAAAAAACATTTAACAAAACCTACATTGTGTTGTGTGATGAAAATTACACGGTAAAGACATAATAATAAAATATCGTATCAATAAGTGATGTGGTAAGGCAAATATTGTGATAACCTTGATAATATTTTGTATATTTATTCCCAAGAAAAGGTTGCGCAGACTCATTGTATTAAATATTTACTCGATAGTTATTCAGTAAAAGAAAATAATAGGACAAATAAGATATGAAAAAAACGGATTCACATTTTATTAACAAAACATATAAATGCTTATGAAATTTGTTACATGTTTTATGTTTTGCTTAACGTAATGATTAGCGTGTTCGCTTTGCGCATGATGAATCATGGGTTCGAGCCTCGGTCTAGTCAAACTAAAGATTATTTATCTGGTATATGTTGCTTCTCCACAATGTACACAATTTTAAGGAGTGAGAGCGAAGACTGGTTGACTAGGGATCAGGGTAATATTTCCTAGTTGAGTGACATATTTAGCAATTAGCCACGGACTGTTGTTTCGGTGAGGTAGCAATGCAATGATCCAATTAATCGTGTTGGTCTAGTACAAAGCGGACATAATCATAATTATTTTATTGAATGCATGTTGTTATCGTCATAAGTAAGCTGAAAATTGGACATTGGGTGCTAAAACTACAATCACTGACTGTGTTGTATTTAATCATACTCACACTTTACATTGATGTGGACAACATCAAATCCAAATCCAACTTCATTTCGAACGTTGCACTCCAAAGGGCCAGAGAAGGTGTGGTTAATGTTTGGAATTGTTAAATAACTGCTGTTGGAATCAATTGTATCAAATCCTTTGATCTCTGTGTTATTATTATGTATCCATTTTACATTCCACAAGCCAATTCCAAAATCAAAGCTACATTTTAATGTCAAGGTTTGTCCTTCTGAAATAGCTAACGTATCACTAGATACAATTCTTACCTCAGGTTTATCTGGAAATTGAATGATAAAGTGAAAACAAAATAAAATACCACACTGTTGCAACAGTTACACAAAATCAATTAAAAAAAATCGTAGAAAGAGACAATATTGATACAAAAATACATGACAGCTCACTTTCCTGGCTTAGTACAGGCACATACATAAAAAGTGCCAAGGTTAAGGTGATTTTATGAGACCCAATTTGTTTTACACCAGCATATGATTAGTGTGCACCGTTATACGATCTATTTATTTGGGATAACATACAGCAGTAGCATACAGTAATTGAGCGATCGATGTCTAACGCAAAGCGGGAAATTTCGCAATTTCGCAACAAGAAGAAGCAAGTTGTTGATGAAACAATGATGAAGCTTTATTTATATAAAACAATCACCCTGGTCAGGACTATGGCAGTGTTCACTAATTACCCGGACATCATGTAAATCAATCGCCGGTGTCATCTAATAATTTCAATTTTGTACGATGTGTGTTCCTTTTCACTGAACTTGAATATAACACAAACGGAAAATGTGTTCAATACCTATGTCACATGTCAGATATTTATCATATAAAATCAAAATATATATAAATTACATTTGTTCATGTATTATACATGTATGTGTATAATGGTAATGTCGTTCTATGTTAAATAAAACGTGTGTGTTATTCATTACACGAGGAATGTGATCTTTTCCACGACACAACTGTAGTTTTTCTTCCTCTTATGTTAAACGTTATATGTAAACGTACTATGGATCTAACAATCTAAGATTTATTAGACAACATTTAATTGATCCGGAGAATGTCATTCCATTTTCTCCTGACCTTCCCGGTGCACATGAGTTCTCCTCTGATTGCAAGTGGGGTTCGTGTTGCTCAATCTTTAGTTTTCTATGTGGCGCTTGGTATATCATTTGTCCTTTTCACAATTTTCTTGAGGCCATTGCATTGTCTTCTTTGTCTATTTACGGCTTCTGATTACCTCATTGGATAATAAGGGCAATAACGAAATTACCGAACTCCGAACAATCTTTCAAAGGGAAAGGCAAAACTCATAAGTATATAAACAAACAAAATCAGTCAACAACCGGAAAACCTTTCATTTTCTTAGAGGAACAAAATAAATACGATGTAGACAAATTAAACATGTGTATAAATGAAAAACTTACATTGAACATTAAGTTGAATTGTTTTAGTAATTGTTTGTCTGAAATTACTGTTGCTGGCGCTGCACGTCAAGTTTCTTAAATTATCTTTTCTTGCAGGGTTGAAAGTATATGATATAAAAGCCGGTCCTCCAATAGCCATAACAGTGTTGTTGTATTTCCAGACTATGGTTTCATTCGGTATCCCACTATTAACGGAGCAATTGATGGTAATAGGATACCCAGCAGTAGCCTGTAGTATGCCTTCCTCTGTTTCAGTTTGGACTGCTATGTTTGTGAGACTTTCTGCATTACAAACGTTAAATATAATTATTATTATTTTGATTCATCGTAGGAAAAATGCATATTTTGTGACAGTTTTCTTTTTTCTCTCTCTTTTTGCAAGACGACATACATGTAATATGCAACTGCTTATTCTGAGTCATTATTTGAATCTTATATGCTTTAGACCTGGTCAATCATGAATTTACAAAAATAGTATTTGAGTGAAAGATTGCTTCAATAAGGTCAAATTACACAACACGAAATGTTTATTCAATAGCATATGCTATAAAAAATAATAAAAGAGCCACGCAAATGTACATTGTATGCCGAAATTAACTGAAAAGACAAAATACCACACCATCAGAACGGTTCCAAAATCCATTCTGAAAATGGTAAAAACAGAATAAAAATCGACAACATTACCACTCATTCTCCTGGCCTGGTGCAGGTATTTCAATAAAATATACTGTCCCTGTTAAACTAGTGTTATCGGAACAAAATTAGCCAGGATGTATATAGGACATAGCATGAATGAAAATGTTTCCGAAATAAACAAATAAAATATTAAAGAATATGTTCTATGCCTACTTACTTCTGATGTAAACCTTTCAGCTTGATTGTACTGGAATACCATTCACATTTAATATACAACGATATTCGCCTTCGTCACTTCTAGTAAAATTTGTAATTTTAAGATTGAATTCCCCGTTGTCATGGTTACCGTATAATTCTAATCGATCATAATTTCCCAATGAAGTCATGATTTCCTTTCCAAAAGATAGCACTGTTAAGTGTGGTGGACCACGCCACTGTAATTGAAGATCGTGTGATGTGTATGGACAACGTAGCTCAACTGTTTCACCGATATTTGCATATAATGTATCACTCAACATGACTGAATCCGCTAGCAAGCCTACAATAAAGTATTCAAAAATACAACAATGATCATATGTGTACTTTGAAAAGAAAAATAATGGTTCAGCTCCACATGCAATAACATTAAGACATTTGCTTTCTGTACGCTCATGCACTCCGTACTCTGAATTAAAATACAGATTAAAAAAGTTAGTCTAACATTGTTTCATAAAATGATGGTTAGCAAATTTCTTGTTTTTAGAAAGTGAGAAATCTTATTTTCTGGGAACAAATTCTAACAAAAAGCTATCTGCATCTGACAGCTTTCGTTTTACAGTTTATGATTACCTGATGTGCATCTTAAATTTCTCTTTCAGATGTACATTTGACAGCTACCATTTCGTTCTTGTCTCAAAGTAAACCCCATAAAAATGTTAAGTAATCGAATGAAGACATTTAGAAATTAAAGTGCATTTCTTTAAATACACTTCATTTGCCATCATGTATATTATATAATGGTATGCACGTATGGAGCAGGAATTGCTTACCCTTCCAGAGCACATGAGTTCACCGCCGGTTTTTAGTGTGGTTTGTGTTGCTCAATCTTTAATTTTCTGTGTAGTGTTTTGTAGATCATTGTTTGTCCGTTTTACTTTAGATCACTGCATTGTATGTCCTTCTTCGCATTACGACTTCTGATTACGGCTTTGGTATATTCAAACTTTTCTTATACTACATTGATTTTGAATATGTCATGTGACTAAAATAAAACAAACCATAAAACAACAGCACAGAACACAGCAATGTTGTACAATGAAACATCATTTAAACCATACGATTAACAATAAAGCCAAAGGGTCTAAACAAGATAGCCAAAACTGGCTAAGGTCACATATAAATAAATCATGGAAGACAACTATACAATAAGTCCTAAATCTTAAGCATACATGATTGAATACATCAATATGAAGTAGCAGTATTTTTTGCACTTCTTCTTAGGGGGTTTGTGCTGTGATGTCCGCTGCGATTTCCTCATAGCAACGATGTTCGGTTTGTTTTCACGTCAAGTTGTTTGTAGGAGGATTCGTGTCTAATTTACGTGCTTAGTGTTTGCTTACGTATATTGGTGTCCAATACAAATTATGTTGTGCTTTGTTTTGTTTTTCGTCGTCTTGTGTACGCTATGTTACCAGTTTCTCTGCATTGTTTATTTTTCATTGCCCCTTCGTCTTCTGTACCCTATGTTACCAGTTTCTCTGGATTGTCTATTTTTCATTGCCCCTTCTTCTTGTGTACGCTATGTTACCAGTTTCTCTGGATTGTTTATTTTTCATTGCCCCTTCGTCTTCTGTACCCTATGTTACCAGTTTCTCTGGATTGTCTATTTTTCATTGCCCCTTCTTCTTGTGTACGCTATGTTACCAGTTTCTCTGGATTGTCTATTTTTCAATGCCCCTTCGTCTTGTGTACGCTATGTTGCCAGTTTCTCTGGATTTTCTATTTTTCATTGCCCCTTCGTCTTGTGTACGCTGTGTTACCAGTTTCCTTGGATTGTCTATTTTGCATTGCCCCTTCGTCTTGTGTACGCTATGTTGCCAGTTTCTCTGGATTGTCTATTTTTCAATGCCCCTTCGTCTTGTGTACGCTATGTTGCCAGTTTATCTGGATTGTCTATTTTTCATTGCCGCTTCGTCTTGTGTATACTATGCAGCCAGTTTCTCTGGATTGTCTATTTTCCATTTCCTCTTCGTCTTGTGTACACTATGTTGTCAGTTTTTCTGGATTGTCTATTTTTCATTGCCACTTCGTCTTGTGTACGCTATGTTACCAGTTTCTCTGGATTATCTATTTTTCATTGCCCCTTCGACTTGTGTACGCTATGTTACCAGTTTCTCTGGATTGTCTATTTTGCATTGCCCCTTCGTCTTGTGTACGCTGTGCTGCCAGTTTCTCTGGATTGTCTATGTTTCATTGCCCTTTCGTCTTGTGTACGCTATGCTGCCAGTTTCCCTGGATTGTCTATTTTTGATGCCCCTTCGTCCTGTGTACGCTATGTTGTCAGTTTCCCTGGATTGTCTATTGTTCATTGCCCCTTCGTCTTGTGTACGCTATGTTACCGGTTTCTCTGGATTGTCTATTTTTCATTGTCCCTTCGTCTTGTGTACACTATGTTGCCCGTTTCTCTAGATTGTCCAATTTTGATTTTCCCTTCGGTATTCTCTAACGTGCATTTACTATTGGTAGCATTCTACAAGAAGTTTAATGTAAGATGATTACTATCATAGAAGTTAGATGTTGGCTCGTTGGAGATACGCATCCTGTTTAACTGATTGAAGGTGCAAAGGGGTAATATCAGAAGAGGAACAGTTAATTCAATGGAAATATTTCATTGAACATAGTGCAAAAATATAAATTAACATCCATTATTCAAAAGGGTTGCACACCATGCACAGCCTATGCAGGCGTTCTCCCACAATTACAAAACGACATCAAATTAAACAAAAAAATACAAAACATAAGTACAATTACATATCAGTTTATGATGAAGGTAAAATGTATACGTATGAATTACATATTGTCCTTTCATTCACCATGATTTAGGAATTTATTTTTAACTGTATTTTCTCCTGTTTTGTTATTATGCAGTTTGGGTTTACATTTAATTATTGTTTTTAACACAAAAAGAATCTTTGTTTTCCTTGGCGAATCGAAATTTAAATATATTCTAACAATTCTGATTTCTACGAACCACATGAATCTATCAGCATCATGGATATATAAATACTGCTACGCCACTGCACATCGCAAATGTAGAAAACATGATAAATCGAAAAGATAAAACGTAAAATAAAGCATTATTGCACATATTGCTAATAATATAAAATTAACGATATATGCAGCTAGATATCTCTGAATATCTAAATAGGAATGCAGATGTATAATCAACTAGAGGTTTTTATCTTTACTAAATCCCTCTAGATGATCTTTAAGCTCATTTCATTATTTCTAGGTTCTATAAACAACAAACAATAGTTTGACTTTTGGCGAATATTGTAATGACTTTATTAACAACACAACATACTACAACACAATAAACTGATCAACAATTCAATGAATGTTGACAAAAGTTAATTAGCTGACGGAAAGTTATTGAATGACGGGCAACCATCATTGATTTAATAATACACCACCGGGTCACCAGCAGTATAAGTGATAAATTCCACAATCTCATCTGTTGATCAATCATTTATACTATCAGAGGTGTTGTATAAAGTCATTGCGTTCTAGTCGAGAAGTAGGAATAAATCTGAAAATATAAATCAAACAGCAGAAATTTAAATCTTAAAAAGGGATGGGAGGGAGGGATTTCCGGTGATCCTCCTTGTGCGTTCAGTTTGGAATGAAGACAAAAACCAATTTCCTTTATATATATATATATCATTCGTACTTTAATGGGACAGTTTTACGCAACTGCAAGGGCAAAGCGTCGTCGCTTACCACATGTACAAAACTTATATGTTTTTTTTAAATGTCGCTTATCACTTTAAAAATTACAAATAACTGATAACATAAAAGTACAATATAAAGGGTAACAATAATCTATGTTTAGTGCAATAAACGAATTTAATACTTATTAAATTTGAGTAAATAAACTTCGCAAATGCCTTAAGTTTGAGGATATCAAAAGCCGTAATCAGAAGCCGTAAATCAGGTCAGGTGTATTTTGTTTATATTCATTTAACACTTGAAAAGTACATGAGGAACTTGATCAAGTTAAAAAAAGTTAAAATACAGTATTTGGACTACATACATTAGCTATGTTATGATCCGTCCAACTCAAACTTACATAAAGTATTTACTAAATAGAAACAAATACTTGATTATCTGTAGTAAAAACTAACAAAAAAAAAAAAAAAAAATTGATTTCACAGCACAGTTTGACCACAGCAGTTCATCAATCATATAGTCAGAGATATCTACAAAATTTAAAATGGAATATAAATACAATGCAACATTTATGCTGTCATGTATTATCATCCATCAATTTCACTGACTTCACTAAGTAATATGAGGAGAGGGGGATATAATATAGCAAACCTATCTGCAATACGTTCGAGCGTCGAATGACCACATATTATTATTATATTATTGTCTTCTCCTGAGGAAACTTTGACACGGTGGAAAGGGGTGAGAAAAAGAGTAAAATATCGTGAAAGGTGCAAGATCGTACAATCTGATGCAGCTTCGGGTACGATTTTACGATCTTGCAACTTTCCCGATGGTAGACCATGTTTACTGTTCAGATACAAGTCCTATGACATTTTGGACCATTTTCTCCCATTGTGAAATCTGCACTTGAACAACTCATAATACACTTGGATCGTCTTTATGAAAACTAATCGAGTTGTCATGGTATTAGGTCGACGACCAACCAATTCATTGATTGTGATTCGTCTGTGCAACCATTTTTCTGCATGACGGGGGGGGGGGGG
>MJUT01029067.1:8045-20464 GCA_002080005.1 Gigantidas platifrons | reverse complement strand
CCCACACACACACACACACACACACATATATATATAAGGAAATGGGTGGTACAGCACTAGTTCTAAGCACCCCATCTTCTGATTTTGTAACGGAACATAACAACACTATAGATGAACTTACAATACATAACTAAATCATTAGAACGGGACTTAGAAAGAAAACATGACGTCATCTAGAGACACAAATCATCCATATTTCATCTTATAAATTGACGCTAATAGAAAGTGAAAAGAAGGAAAGAAAATATCCAACGGTTATGGATTAATGTGACACTGATAGCGTGGACAAACTGGCCACGATCCTAACACAACACGCTTTTGATAAGAAGAGGTTGAAGATACCAAAGAGGTAATCAGATTCCGTATATCGAAGAAGGTCAGACAACACAATGGCCAAGCGAAAAAGTACAAAAGGACAAACAGCGATCGACAAACCATACATATAAAGCTTAAGATCAAGTAACACGAATCCCACTGAAAACCGGGGGTGAACTCAGGTTATCCGGAGGGTAAGCAGTCCATGCTCCACTAGTGGCACAATCAAAATCCTCTTCATCAAACTCTAATTCCACCGATGATTCAAGTGACAACGAATTAATATATATGTAATAAAAGCGTAGATATCTAATTTGGAGTGTTTCAGGAAACGCTGTACAGAAGTGCAGAAGAGTGGTATAATCTCAATGCCCACGGATAAACACGTAAGCAACGATTTTATCCTCGTCTTGAAGGCAAAAAATACCCCTGAAAATTGTAGATTTTCATGTTATTTTTGTAACGTAATAATAACGTTTTTTATATTTGCGGAATAAGACACCATAGCTCAGGTGAAAATGTGGGTGCAGTTTGACAAAGTTAACTAATTTTCAACTTTTTTCAGTCTTCTTTTGTTGTGACTTAACTTATTTTTTTTTGTATTTGTGGATAGCATCACAACGCTATATTCTTAATTTAACTAACTCTGTACCATAGGATCCCGATAATATATCAACGTTATGATCAGCCATTCTGTTTCTGATTCTATACACCATCACGACCTATATACATGACTGATAAGAATTATTATTATTTCTCAGGAAGCATACCATTTGAATCTTCAACATGTTTAGGGTCAAACAAGTATTATTTCAGCTAAATTCAAGACAAGGACAAGTTAAATGTTTACACATTTTATTAATGAAGTGAATATCACTTCAGGGTTCTTTTTACATATATCAAAACTAATCTAATTGACGAAAGTCAAGATCTGTTAATAGGGCGTCAAACTGAACTAAATAAAACTATACATTTATTTACACCACAACCACAAGACAGAAATATTATAAAGAAAAAAGAAAAATCACATGCAACTCCTCACTTATCTCGCCACTCACTATCACACAAGACAGTGACACAAAAATGAGACTACAAATCACAAATTAAATAAATACACAAAAATAAAATTTAAAAATTTAAATGAATAAATATCTTAAGTCAAGTCAATCACAGTCCATTTCAAATCAAGTTATCACAGTTCAAAAGTCTTCTATAGAAATCCATTTATACTTTCAAGATAATTTACATATTATTATGTAACTTCAACTTTGCCGACAGCTACTTTTGATAGTGTTTCTATCTTTAACATATTAATTTTCTATACTTCACACAACATATTGATGTCTGGACTAATACTAATATTCCATAGATTTCCATATAATATTTGTAACTGTTGCACTACTTCAGTACAAAAGGCCAACTCTAACCAATGTCCCCTGTGAACGGAATAAAAAGGACTATTTGAGAACCGAAACTATTTATGCAATAATAACCGCCAATAATACAAATTTGACAACCGTGCACGCCATATTTATAAAATTGACACCGAAAACCGGCAGTATTCAACGCGAAATAGTCAAATATAAAACTGGGTGGGGCTGGGTCACAATGTGTTAAAAGTTTTACCTGGGAGTTCATATCACCCGGATGAGCTGCAATTTACTGAATACATCCTGTACTGATGGATTCCAGGTGTAAATCACACTCTAGTAATAATTCCTCCAAACTTCCACTAAATAAATAAATCTAATTATACAACCACATCGGCTCTAGTCACTGTCCATGAGCATACTGATCAGGTACACCCCAGGTCAGCTGATTCTAAAAATACCTTTACCTGTGAAACCTGTTCAACAACTTCACATGTTATATGTGGCTGACTTCGGGTGTAAACTATAGTTTTATAACTCGAACTATGGATCAGTCGAACATGATTTAGTCAACCGGAAGTGATGAAAATTTGCAACCGTAGTCGACTATTCCAAACGTGTACTAGACGTCTAGTTCCATGATGGCGACCGAAAGGAAAAAGGTGAGTACTGCAAAATATTTTTGTGTGAAATGATTGTCTATGAGCAAAATGGGCTTGATTATTGCAAATTGAGAATCATAAATTGACATAATGTTAATAAACTTTTGACTTTGCCAATGTAAAATCGTATATTTCGTCAAGATTTGTCGCTTTCTGATTCGCAGTCAGTGCGAATTATATGCCATGTACGTCAAAGTACATGAAGCCGCCAAATTTGAAATACAATTTGTTGCAATTTGTGCCATGGGTAAGTGATAAAGAATTAGTAACACAAACAAGTTAGAAATGAACTGTACATAAGAAAATATTCTGATCTGCTGATTGATGATTTTACCATTTTCAGAAAATAAAATAAAAATAAAAATTTCGCTCGCTCGCTCCATTTTTGCAAATGAAAAATCCGAAGAACAAGACTTTAATTTGGAGTGGCCTAAGGCATAAAAGTGCATCTCGGTCATTACAATCATTTATCAATGTTTCAAAACTACCATATTAATGAATCAATGATTCAAAATTCACAGACAACATTGAGAGGATATCCTGATCAACCTAGAACTTTTTTTTTACCTTTTTACTTTTATACGGCTTGGCCTTCATTAAACATTTCTTTTATTTTCGTTTCTATCATTTTCATTATATTACTTTTGACACTCATTGAGTCAGGACATTATACATTTTCAATTAATATAATATACATGTACTAATGTCAGGTATAGATATAATTACACTGACAGACCAAGTCATAATTTAAAGTTATGAATTTCAAGATTATCCTACGCTGTGCCAGTTGCAATTTGGTGTTTCATGCCTCTTGCATTAATTATCCTACATTGGAGTTGGTGGTCACAGGAGAGATAAAATAGTTTGTTTGCAACATATATATGTGCTGAAGGATAATAATGGACAGGTATAAAATTATTTGTGAAAAAAGGACTGATGATATATGAGTGTTTTGCTTACTACATTTATTTACCCACCTTATCATTAACTAATCTGACTGCACAATAATAGGATGTGCTCTAATGCCAAATAAAAAAAATATATATATGTGTTTCCTATTACATACTAAAACAATTATGGTCACTACTCTAGTAATATTAGTCTGAATTTCAAATGATATTTACTCAGACATATTTATATTATATTATGGCGAAACAAGATAGTATATGCTTAAAATTGCTGCTTGAATCCAGAGACAGAGTACGTTTTAAATTACATCTTGACATTTTTTATTTTTTTGCAAAACTTCAAAAATTTGCATGAGCTTACGGTATACTGCATGTGTTGCGTACCATGTCTTTGCGTACGCTGTAAAAAGGACCTGAATCCTGTGTACGAAAGGGGGTTATACCCTCAATTGAGAAATATTCTGTTGTATTGTGAGTGGCAATAAAAACAAAAACAAAAAAACCTCTGCACATTATCACAAGTAAGTTCTATTCACATAAATTTAATTTTAATACATGAACATATATCATGTATATTGCAAGTACAAGGGTAGGGGACAAGAGTTCATTCATGGGAACAAAAAAGGTCACCTCTATAATTTACACTGTCATATATAGTACATTTATTTATTATTTCACAATTTTCTTGATTTTAGAAACTTCCAAAAAAAAAAGAAATGCATGATGCAGTTGTAAACATGTCAAGTTTGTAATAGTCCGCCGTGGGTTCGCACCCGGCTTTGTAAATTACAAAAAAGGTTGCACTCGACTCGCAGTCGCAAGTGATAAAGTTTACCAGTTGCTTGCCCATGGTCGGTGGTTCTCTCCTGGTACTCCGGCTTCCTCCACCACTAAAACTGGTCGCCATGATATAGCTGAAATATTGTTGAAAGTGGCATTAAACACCAAAAATAAAAAAAAAATAAAATCGAATTTGTTTAATTGTCTGATTTTTTTTTCAGTGAGATAACATTTATAATAAGAGGAAGGAAAGATGGGAAAGTTATATCATTAAGGGCCAATAAGTCATTATTTGAGATGATAACTTCAAAAACTGTTTCCCCAGATATTAAGCAGTTGCTAATCAATGGACTGATTCATGATCAGATAATTGAACAGACTGAAAACTCATCAGAGACAACAGAACCCACTTTTCACAATTCACCAGTAGCCGAATCATCTGTGACAGCATCTCGTACATTGTCTGATATTACAACAACCCAATCCTCAGTTCAGAAGGGACATCTTACTTCATCCCAATCCTCAACAAGGAAAAGATGTCATGATGTTCCTGATTCACAGGAGGATACAAGTGGTTCTAATTTCAAGGTTTGGAAAGACAATGAAGAAAAGTTATTGATTGATAAGAGGCACATGAAGGATGGATATTTTAGATCAAGTCGAAATCACACTGAAGTCTGGAAGGAAATAGCTGATACTCTAAGTACAACCCTGAATTCTCATGTCACTTACCAACAGTGTATGTACAAATACAATAGTCTTAAGAAAAAATGGAAGGAGGTAATTGATTTATCATCAGGGTTAGAACCAAAACAGTTCAGTCACCGGGAGGAGTTTGATCAGTTTTATGGTACCAAGGCCAGCACTAAGCCGAAACATACACTTGACACGGATAACCCAGATGGAACAAGAAATAAAGAGAAGGAAGCCCCAAACATGCCAAAGCCCAAGAAACCTAAAAAGACACCACAAAACAATGATGTTTCAATTTTGCTTCAAAAGCAACATACCGAATTCCTCAACACAATGACCAAGATGCATGATGAGAAGATGGAGAAGTTTGATAAATTCCTTGAAGTATTTTCAGACCTGAAGAATAAGAATAACCCAAAATACTAACAGTTCAGTGACGAGGTTACTGGTGTTACATTGTTCTTGTATTAGGGACTGTGCAATATTTATCAGAAGGATGAGCCGGTGCAAATATGGACGGGGCACATATTTTTTTCATACAAAAAATTAGCGGGGTGATAAGTTTTTCTAAGCAGAATTTTGGCGGGATGCAAACTTTTTTAACCGATAAAGACAAGTGCATAAAAATATACGAATAAATCCAAGGTACAAAAATTTAAACCATAATGGTATTTATAAAAAAAACGATAAAATAATTTAATGCACAAAATGTAAAATATTCGGTCAAGACAGTTCTTCAATTTTTGAAAATCCATGGTTCCTTATATAATTTGGTAAAAACCTTACTTATATATATATCATGTACTTATGCTATACAATGTGCCATTATGATTGAATTACTGAAATTGTGTGAAAAAAACTTTTAAAAATATGGCAAGAATACATTATTTCTGTAACGGTCATGTTTCATAGACAGTAAGGTATAGTTTTGCCCATACAGAAAACATTTTATGTGCAATTCTGGTGAAATTTGGCTAAAACCTTGCAAATATATTGTGTTTAGAATATACAAGATATAATTTAGTTTGGATGAAGGAATTGAAAATGATTTTCTTTTAGGCATGGTTAAAACTGATCAGTTTACAGAATTTCATAAACATATTTGGTCAAGTATTAGAATTGTTCTCAAATTTTAAAAGATCCATGGTTCCTTATATAATTTGGTAAAAACCTTACTTATATCATGTACTTATACTATACAATGTGCCATAATGAATAGATTATTGAAAATGGGGAAAAAAGTTTTTAATGTACATGTATGAGCAGAATAGCTAAATTTCTATAATGTTCATGTTTCATAGATAGAAAGGTATCATTTTTCTCATGAAGAAAACTTTATGTGGAAACCTGTTAAAATCTGGTAAAATTCTTGCAAATATAATGCATAAAAGATATACAAGATATCATACAGTTAAGCTAATGGAATTGAAAATAATTTTTGCTTAGGTCAGGTATTGTAAAATTATGAATTCTTCAACCTGTTCAGTTTTAACAATACCTGACCTAAAGGAAAATAATTTTCAATTCATTTAGCTTAACTGTATGATATTTTGTATATCATAAATATAATATCTTTGCAAGGTTTTCACTAAATTTGAACAAATTTGAACACAAGATATTTTCTTCATAGCAAGATTTATACCAAACTATCTATGAAACATGAATATCATAGAAATTTGACTATTCTTGCCATATTTTAAATTTGTTTTACCTCATTTTAAATAACTCATTCATAATGAGTCCCTGTATTGTATAATAATATGATATAAGCAAGGTTTTGACAAAATTATATAAGGAACCATGGGACTTTACAAAATTTTATAACAATTTTAATACTTGACCAGTTACTTTTTTGAAATTCCGTATATTGATAAGTTTTAACAACAATACAATGTACTTGAAGGATAATCATTTTCAATTTCCTTATCTAAACTGCATTATATCTTGTATATTCTAAACACTATACATTTATAAGGTTTTTACCAA
This sequence comes from Gigantidas platifrons, assembly GCA_002080005.1. Lineage (NCBI taxonomy): Eukaryota > Metazoa > Mollusca > Bivalvia > Mytilida > Modiolidae > Gigantidas > Gigantidas platifrons. The sequence goes on along the minus strand of MJUT01029067.1, from coordinate 13,750 downwards.
ATTTCAACAAATTTGGACATAAAATGTTTTCTTTATGATAATAATTATACATTACTACATGTATCTATGAAACATGAAGGTTACAGAAATTCCTGTATTCTGTCAATATATGAAAGGTTTTTTCCAACAATTTCAGTAATTCAATCATAATGGAACCTTGTATAGTGTAAGTACATGGTATTATAAAGGTTCTGGCCAAATTATATGAGCAACCATGAAACTTTCAAAATTTAAGACCTATTTTAATACTTGATCGATAACATTGGAATGTTTTGTAGTGTTAGTGAAGTTATCATTGCTACTAACTTTAGTGGGGCAAGAACTTTTTTTATTGAGTTGAAGCGGGGCAAGAATTTTTTTTAATTATTAATACTAGCGGTGCAAAGATTTTAAAAATTAATTAATTGCTATTTACCGGCCCGTCCTCGTATAAATATTGCACAGTCCCTTACATAGAATTCCTTTCAATTTTTTTTTTATGTTTTTGTTTTGTTTTGATATCCAGAGGGGAAGTGGCTAGTATGTCTTTAAAAATTATTGTATCATATGCATTGTTAGCCAATATTTGTTTTTCTTACAAGTGTAACATTCATTGTTAATTTAGTTCATTGTAGAATGTGGTTCCCCTTTGAACACATTGTTACATTGTACTTTGACTTTTTTCAAGGCACTAATGTTAACAAACTTTTTTCAGCAGGGGCATCTATCCACATTTGTTTCTGAATTTAAAAATAAAACTGCCTATAAGATTATTTCTCATATGGTTTCTTTTGACATAAAAGCAGAGGTGCAGATATTTTTTGACATGATATTGAAAGTCTGTAAAGAACATAGTTGTCCATCTCCTTTGAACTTTTTCCCTTGTGTTATCTATTGTCTGGCGACGGCCACAAACTGTTTAAAAAACTTGCAAGTCTGACATGTGACACTTGTCCTTGACCTTATTTTGATGGTTCATTGACTCTGTAAACATATGTTAAATTTGCGTCACTTTTTCACATTTAAGTCCATTTCTCGGCAACTACTTGCATAGACCTACCATATTTTGTGTGTGTATAGGCAATTAATAGAAAAAAAAAAGATATGGGATATATGTCTAGAATACAGTGACCCATACCTTTAAACTTTTCACAAATTTAAAGTAGTAAATTTTCAGTTTCAAAATTATGCATACATACTCAAGCTAGACATTTAGTGTGTCCACTCTTGTTTTTATGTTTTGGCAACCCAAAACAGTTAAAACTTGGCCAGTCATTAGGTTTGTGTATACATGTATAGTACAACTACAGTTTTAATTTCTAATTTGTTGGTCCATCTTTGTTTCAGTTTTTGTTTAAGATGAAACATAATTATGTCTGTTACAGGTGTGTAATTGCATAAGATTATTTGTTGGTTTTAAGGTACTGACTAAGTGAAGGTGAAAATATCTAAGTAATTACAAACACAAGTTTTATTCTCTGTGCAGCAGTGATTGTGCAACTTGCCATAATTCCTATATCTAGTTGAATTCAGCATGTATATTGTAAGTGCATTTTCTTAACTTGCATTCTTGCCTGAAGGCTTACATTATTTATGTCTGTCCATCCGTCTGTCTGTTCATTCACATTTTCATTATATCTGAAATGACCTTTTGATTGGCTTATGATGAAATGTTGGGTATATTGATTTTTTTTTTATTTCACACATTCAGTAATATTTTGTTCTCTGATAAACATATTTAAACTGAAGAAAAAATAAGAAAACTTTGACCTTCATTTGGGACTTGATATTGTAATAAAAATTAGAAGGAAAAAATCCTACTATAATTACCAAAATTAGCTATTTACAAATTAAGAAAATGCTCTTTTATACCCACATGCTAACAAAATGTACATAATATATGAAATGCTGTAAAGTTGAACAATAACTGCTCCCCACGGTATACAATTAGTGATGCTTACCTTTGAACTTTTAACTTTCACATAGGTAGGATCTGATGCACTTTGTGATAAGAGAACATTGTTTTATTTATTTGCATTTGTACTCAGAAAAAGTACCTTTCTATACTCATTTGGATTATTTCCAACGCTTTTATAAGTTATGTTTGTTTCCAATAAATATTGTTTAAATATAGTATATTTTTTTTGCCCATTCTCAATATTGAATATACCACAACCAAATCTAAATGAAAATTAATTTGCCATCCAAAGTAATTGGTATAAACTGGTCATGGTCAAATCTATCTCAGAAAGTACAAAGACTCCTGTCCTGATGATGTAATGTTTCTGCTTGTGTCACAATCTTGGCCTTATATGTGGAAATATCACAAATTTTACAGCCCAACAGAAACGATGGAATCATACGTTCAGAGGTCACCAGGAGGTCTTCAACTTGTGGGATGTGGAACACACACCTAGCAACGAGCTCTGAGTGGCCCCTACAGAAAGAATAATCAATCAATGGACACAGCACAATTAGTAAATGGATAATTCTAACAGAATTGTCAAGTCAATTACCAACAGTACCTGACTACAGACAGTCACATGAAAACATGGGGTGGGGTTAAAACAACAAAATACCGAAGTATTTTTTGCAAATGGCCATTTCGACAATTTATGTCTGTTCAGTGCAGAAAAAAATCAAAACATTTGGAAGATCTGTCTAGTCAAAGATGAAACTAAAAGAACTAGTCAACACACAATAAAAATCCTCAATCCATCTAAGAAATACCTCAACATTTAAACATGATATATTAATTTTCAAAAACTTTTTATTTGCAAATGGTTTGTCCTTGAACATCACTGGTGATTAGATGAAATGTGCAAATGATTCTGTTACTATTTTCTACAATCCTTGAACAAGTCTCAGTCTTCTTGCCACACCATGGACACCATGCTGATAAATGTTTTGACAATCATTCGCATCGTTAACCTGGTTATTGTCCATGAACTCCTCTATGTCATTAGTATGGATTACACACAAATTGTGCAGGATACATCCGGCCATGATTAAGTTTGTAATTTTACTCGGATCATGTAATGTTATCTCTCTCAATCGCCTAAATCTTCCTTTAAGATGAGCAAAGCACCTTTCCACGGATTGCCTTGCACTAGATAATTTAGTGTTGTACCTCCGTTGCTGTGGTGTCAGGTTGCCATAATTCTTGCATGGAGATATCAACCAGTTACGCAAAGGGTAAGCATTATCTGCTAACAAGTGATGATCTTGAATAATGACTTCACCTGCTTCAGCTTTTCTGTAGAGTCCAGAATTTCTTAATACCCGGGCGTCATGTGTGCACCCGGGCCATCCGGAATAAGCACTAATTATCAACAAAATAATTATCAGCTACAACCTTAAAAAAGAAATAAGAATATTTTATGCAATAGTTACAGATGTGTGGGGCATTATCTGTCAATCGAGTCTAAGGCGATGGAAGTTTATTTCGCTTGCGACTTCCACAAGACATATAGTATGCTGTGTATGGTGGTAGCATCAGAATTGTTTACTTTCATTTAAGATTGACTTGTTTTAAAGGAACTGCTTATCCTAGGTTGATTATATTTTGAATACACTTGCATCTTGAGATGACGGCATTCAAAATGTATTGATTTTGTATGACCCCCCCTCAGTCATGCCTCATCATTGGTTATTTAAAATTTGTATTTATGAAACTAAGGCTACAACTCCCTCAGGCAAAGTTGACTGTTGACGATTTTGTTTGTCTTGGTTTTGGTCTCTTTTGGTTTTGATGCTCTTGGTATTTTGTAAGTTTGGCTTCCCAATCATTTTGGTCTGGAGTGTACCTGACGAATGTTATTCCAGAAACATGTTTATGTGTGCGCACTAAATTTGGTATCGTTCGAATGTAATGGTAAATTTTCTGCTTATCAAGAAAGTTCTACTTGTCCTCTAGCAAAATGTTAGTTTGAAGTTTTCCCTGTTTGAGTGTATCTCAAATCAGTATTGATTAGAAAATAGTTCACTACCATACCTGTAATTGCATCGATGGATAGCCTTTCCTGTTGTAATAGTCTGTATCACCTCCTGGTGCACTTGCAAGTCGAATATGGGTTCCATCTATAAACCCTATAGCACCAGAGAGACCACATTTTCCCTGGACTTCTCTTGCAGTTTGTCTCTGCTTCTCCGGAGATGGCCACTGAATTACCTATAAAGAGTTCAAAATTACCTTATAAAAGATAGCACGTATACAATGTATATAATAATAATAATAATAAATTTTATTCCAATTATGGGCCCACGAGGGGCAAACAGAAATTACACATACAAACTCACAAGAGGGAAAGAGTTGATGATTGATAGAACATGACATACAAACATGTTATAAATACATAAAGCATATAATATAAATGTATAGTAGTAATTAGGGCATGTTTTGGTAAAGAAATCTACCAACAGAGTTTAAGATCTCCTGATTTTCACAATTCAACAACCAAAATAATTTATTTTTATCAGATAAATTGGTAAACATTTTAACTTTAGCTGATATGGAATTGAAGAGATCATCTCTCTCCCCACTAAATTTTGGACATCTAGTGAGTTTCATCTTCAATTTCTTGAGTTGTACAATATATACATATTCTTTCATTTCTGGGTATATTGGTGTATCTACCAGTATCTATAAAAAGTCTATGAGCGGATGCGCGCAATTTACAAATGGATTTTCTATATTCATATTTTTTCACTAATGCGAGATATTTTTCCAATTTAAAATTGTTAAAATTACAATGAGCAANTTACTTCAAAATGGTCCTTGGATGGTCCCCTTTCAGAATTATGAGTGATACAGGCTCCCCTGACCCTCTAGTTTACAGTAGTTTCAAAATTTAATCTTACGATGTAACCTTGGCATCGGGGGACCAGTGGCCAACAGCCTTTTTTTTTCTTTTTTTTTGTTGTTGTGTAAACTATATTTTATTCAACAAAAATGCATACAAGACATTACATAGTGATATTCATAGAAAGGGATTGGAAAACAAGTGTAAAACACTTATACAAATTCCTCTCCCGAATGCTATTTTTGACAGACTCGATACAAATACTTATCTTAACACAAAATGTAACTTAAAAAAAACAAAAATCTTTCAGTATGAGAAATTTTCTGGTCTAAAAAATCTTAAGTGACCTCCGACATCCTCTTAATGATTTTATTAAACGAACAATACCTTTTGTTGAAGTTGCAACACTGCTTCTGCAGTACGGTTTATTACTCCGTGTACTGTTGAAATTGACAATCCAAAAAAATGAGCACATTCTCTCATGGATTGCTGGTTTCCCATGAAATTCAGGAAAACAAGGAGCTGCTTCTCTGGATGAATAGGCACTGAGCCCCCGATGTTATGACGTTCCAATATTGGATGTAGTTCACGAAGGATAATATCAAACATTTCCATATCAATTCTATAATGAGTTTTGAAATCACAAATATTTCTGTAGACTCGTATTTCATCTAAACATCTTCATATACTCGAACTTTTAGTACTGTATCCCGTTTGCCAGCGTTTTTTGGTTCACTGAAAATGGAATAGCTATTTAGTAATGTTGATTTGTCCTTTTCAGGTTACCGCATCGGATGTGGGGTGTCATCGGTTACAAGGTGACCCACTACAGCGTTATCGTCCTCCATATTGGGGCAAATAACCTGTGGAATGACACCCCCGCTGAGGTACTCAACCACTACCAGCAACTAGTACAGAAGGTCC
>MJUT01029061.1:33304-63181 GCA_002080005.1 Gigantidas platifrons | reverse complement strand
CAGATGTTGTCTTCGGAAGGCTATATATATATACAATGTATATCATTGGATAAAAGTTCATCGTCAGATCTATTAATAAGTGTTGTAAATTTTTTCAAGAGTCACATTCCCCTTCTGCGAAAAAGACCCCATATAGAAAAATATTTCCCTTTTCCAAGGTATAAAATTAAACCCACAAATGCACTATATTTCACTTTGACTGTCACATTGATTTGCTTGCCCCTTCAAAACAGATGTAGTGTCTGGTAAACAGTTGATGGGAAATAAAATAATAATGTAATAGAATGTAAAACTGGGTTGTTGCATGTTATAGTAGTAGCTCCTATACCAACTGTTCTTTCCATTTTTGGCACTATTCAATAATTATATTAGTAGTTCCCCCTATATGTGAATAACATATTGATGTCTCTGGAGTTTGCTCTCAATTTACTATTTCAAAGTTTGACATCTTTTTCTAGAAGTATACTGATATTTTGCAATTGTGCATAGCATACAAAAAATCTACATGCAAGCATGTTCGATCGTTTAACATCACCTTTGGTGTTTTCATTTGTTATGGCTGTTCCGTTCATTTAACCTACCGAGAATCTCGTAGATAGAGATTTTTTTTATTAGAATTTTATTTCAAGTTTGTTTTGATTTTGCATAGAGTAAATAATTAAAGAATTGGGAATTTTTCATTGAAATATATTTGTTTTGCATTTCTAAATATCAATTGATCTATTTTTTTAAACTTCCGGTGAAAAGATTTTTGGCCATCAATACTCCTATGAAAAATCGTATAGTTAAAAGGACTTCGTCCTGTATAAATATAATATTCATTCTGGTCATTTCATGTCTTTATATCTTACAATACAAATGTGTTATGTTTATACTGTATAATACTTTTATTAGATACACATTTGTTTTGAAAATAAGTTTTCTCAAATCTATTTTGCATGTTTAATATGATATAAAACAACATTCTAATTATACCAATTTTATTATCACAAATTCATCCAAGATTGAAATACAACCAAATTAGCTAATTTCTTATCTTCAATGTACATGTATGTACCATCATTAATGAAAGTAAATGTTGTTCATATTCCATGTCTGTTTGTACACACAGGTAAACACATCTCATTCATAAAAGTATTTTTTTTTATAGATTTTTATTATCTCCATGTAAAACACTTGTTTAATGTAGACAGAAATCAATGAAGTGAAGCAAATCACCTGATTGTCAAGAATAAAAGTTCTATTCATCAACATATAATACAAGTTATCCTTACAAGTGCAATAATTGTAATGGTTATGGAAAAAGTTCTGAAGAAAAAATATTACCAGAATATTTTTCCATCTGGAACAAATACTGTATACATTGACAGTGGTTCCTATCCATGTATCAGGATTTCCTTGATAGATGACTGCTGCTTACAAGGAAGCTACTGAACCAAGGGCTCATGTTGGTTAAGTTGATGTCATTACTTCGAAAGTTTCCCATTCACAACCATGACTTGGTGGACCGTTAAGGAATATCTGTCACAAATGACCATGGATATGTTCCATTTGTCGTAAACACTTCCCAACCCTTTCCTCATTGATGACTTATCACCAGGTTTATAACTAGATTAACACGACGGGTACCACTAGTGGAGCAGAAACTACTAACCCTTACGGAGCACCTGAGTTCACCCCCGGTTTTAATTGGGTTTTGTGATACTCGATATTTAGTTTTATGTATTTGTTTTGTAGATCGTTGTTTGTCCTTTTTCTTTGGCTATTGTGTTATCTGGTCTTCTTTGAATTATGGATTCTGATTACTCCTATCGTATCTCCAAACTGCCTAATCCCGCCACCTTTTTCATTGAAGTGCCTGTACTAGGAAAGTGAGGGACTATGTATTTGTATGTTGGGGTATAGAGTTTGCCTCTTTCTATTTGAATTTGGAATTGTTCTGATAGTGTATTTTGTTTCTTTTCTTTTTATGTAAAGTCGTAAATAACAGTCCCACTGAATATACAAGATAAGAGGACGTAAATTAATCTATTGGTTGCTTAAAATCAATCTGATATTTGAGCGTAAAATTGAAGATGACGAGGTACACATCTTACTAAACGTCTAAATCGAAATAGAGATGTAAGTCAGTTCAGCATGTTTGGTAGTATTTTGTTCCTGAACATGCACTTAAATCCACCAGGACAATATTAAACTTTTATGTAGTAATTATCATTATCTGACATTATATGATAATGTTAATTCTCTCAGAATGTACAAGACATAAGTAACACATGTCTTGGAGTCATAATAACTGTGATGTCAATATTTATATCCAATAGACGTGAAGCATTCACGATACGCCTACTATTGACATTCCTGCACACACATAGCAGGAAAAAATGTATAGCCTCTAAATTTCTCTCAGACCTTAAAATAATTGGCTTTCCAATCTTTTGACTATAACCATACCTGATGAAATGTATTCCAGAAACTCGTCGTGCGCACTAAATTATATATCTACGTTTTTATTTTTATCACTGGATAGCTGGCTCTGCTAGTGGACTGTTGTTAGTCCCAGATGGTATCACCCGCATAGTAGCCAGTATTTCCGCACTGACATGGCTTATTATATATATTATTTATAATATATATATAGAAGTCTAGAAGATTGTGCAACGATACTGATAAAGAGGTTACAAAAATATATTAACACAATTTTCGATCAACAAAGGACCTTGTTCAGTGTCTTTCAAAATTAGACTTTGTAAAGGTTAGATGGTATAATTACAACTCACTATATTATATACCATTGAAATTTACAGATCCCAAATCATGTAAATATGAATAAAACTAAAGTTCTCTTCCCTCATGCATAGGTAACAATAGCTGATATTTAGCTATCCTGTTCATGTGGATTAGTTTACTTTTTCCCAAAGACTTTTAAATTATTTGACTTTCCAATCTTTTAACTATAAGCGTACCTGAAGAAGTTGTGCACTAAATTTGATATTTACAGGTTTTCTTTATTTATAGCTTTGGAGATAAATGGGACAACATAGTATGGCTCAAATTCTTCAAGAAGATGCAACGAATGACAGCATAGGTTTGTCGTAGTCCTTAACGTTTGTTTTGTTTTCATTCTTTATTACATGGTAGTATAGATATTATTACTTATATAAAGGTTACTTATCTAGAGGGCAACATCAAGATTTACTGACTGTCCAAGGACTAAGATAAGGACTGAAATTCTGATATAGACAGTGCCGGAGACGGGGTCTATATTAAATTTGCAGTCCATATCCTGGCTCGATGATAATCCTTGATATTGGCCTCTAAAAAGTAATTATTATCCTATTATGGACTTCTTACAAGGGAACCGTTCTCCTATAGTGTTGTCTGGGTAGGTATAGTGCCCAAGTCGGTAGGCGAGGGCGCTATACTTTCCCAGACAACACTATAGGAGAACGGTTCCCGAGGGAGAAGTACATAATACATTTAGTACATAACATGTCTAATGGCTAAAAAATGCAACTAATGAGCTTTTAGAGGACTTAAGAATAATAATCTCCACTGCTGGTTCTGACATTCGCGTAATTTTTTTAAGCTTTAAAAATCTTGTAAAATGCCATTGAGTACAACAATATCCATTCTGCCTATCTCCCCGTCATAATTTTTTTCCAACATGAAGTCCGAGAGAACTTTAGCTGCATATTTGGTGACCGCTTTTGTCTTTACATTTTGTTGTTGCAATGTGAATTCATCGGCATCCGTACTGCTGATTCTTGCAGCCATGTCGTCAATGTAAACAATGACGTAATCAACTGTTAATCGTAGCGGCGTGTATATCAAGGGAAGTAACTTTTATTGAAAATTCATCACGTAAATTCGTGGAAAATATGGTATAGTCCTGCGGGAAGAATTGTCGTTTTAGTATAGTGCCCGTTGCGAAGTATAGTCTCCCGTAGTCAAGACATGAACTATACTGTTGAAATATTGTGCCTAGCTAACAACCAATGAAAATTTACTATTTCTGTCAATCTGATTAAAATCAGATCTCTCACTTGCTCCCCCTTTTCTGATATGTCACGGAGTGGGAGATCTGAAGAAATCCCATTACGGGTCACATGTGAATGACCCAAAGACATGACCTTTTTCGTCTAATGAAAATTCAGCTTCCGAGATCATGAAAACGTAATATTCTAATAGTAAACTGTTTCGATATGCAGTCCGTCTTCTCTAACAATGATTTGATCATTTCTTGCTGCTCTCTTTTCAACGTTTCAACAGAAAACTGTGTGCAAATTGATTTCAGCACATCATCATATTTATCATCCGCCATCTTTTCGACAAAACTGAAGTGTTGTTTGCTACGAGTAATCTGATTGGTCGAATAAGTTCACAACCCGTAATTACCATATCATTTAATATTCATGACATCGGGTCATTCACATGTGACCCGTAATGGGATTTCTTCAGATCCCCCACGCCGCGACATATCAGAAAAGGGGGAGCAAGTGAGAGATCTGATTTTAATCAGATTGCTATTTCTGTATGTTATGTACTAAATACAATTATTGACTTTTAATGAGTTCTACTCATGACTATACGGATCTGGTCAATGATTGATTTACCGAGGCCAACGGTCGAGGTGAATCAATCATTGTCAATTTTTTTGAAAATTTTGAACTTTAAAAATAAAAAAATTATTTTATAATTTAGAAATTTTTTGAAAATTTATAGAAATTTTATGAAATTTTGACCTTTTTTTTGCAATTTTATTGGCCGACTGAGGCTCATGTGAGGTGAACTCACTCTGAGGTACAACCAAGAAAGTACTGTTTAGGCCAATCAGTGAAACACAAAATTCCTTATTTAAAGGGGCATTAGCCACGATTTTGGCCAAAAAATTATATGCTCTGGAAATTGGTAAATAGCTTTGAAATGATGAAATAAAGGTAAATATTTCACATTACACAGCTTATCGAATCCATTTCCGCCTTTTGAGAACGAAAATTACCATCGATTACTTATTTGCTTGCAAGCAAATAATTTGACCTCACTTTTTCCGTATGCAATTGACCTTACCAGTGACAGGTAAAAACGAATAATTTGTATTTTGTCGCTTATTAACTGCCAACTTGTTTTGTTCTTTGTCCGTAATTAACACCGACTAAAAGCAGATTCACAAAAAATAAGAAATAAGTGCATTGTTGTACTAATTTAATGAAGATTCGACAAACTCCGTAAACAATGTCGATAATTAATAAGATGACGTCCATTTCTTGATCGATCTCAAAACATGAACTGTTGCATGTTTTTCCCCGATGCGTGTACATTTCATAACATTTATAGGTTACAGAAACACGTTTTATTAAGGCATCAATCATATCTGATAGTTTTTATGGGTAACAAAAATTTACGATTTGACAGAGAATGCCCCTTTAATAACAAAACATATTGCACTCTCATGCAAAATAAATGAGGGTTGTTGACATTTATTGTTGAATTGTGCTTATTTTTTTTGTTTTAATGAAATTTGTTGAATTTGAATGTTTTCAATAATCATAAAAGTCAAACCTCATTAACCACTTATTTTGATCTCAATGAAATAGGATTATTTCATAAAATTTTAAAATTTTGAAAAAAAAATTCAAAATTTCAAAAATTTAAATTAAAAAAAAATTTAAACCAAAATTTTCAAAAAATATAAAAAAATTTCAGTTTTCATAAAATTTCAAAATTTTAATATTTAAATAATAATATTGAAAAAAAAATATGTAATATAAAAATTAAGGACTTTTTTCTCTGTCAATATGTTATAAATATATGATATGATGAAAACTGCCACAATAATATAGATAGAACAACTCAGCGGCAGTCTCGGCCAAATACAGATTTTTTTCTCATATTGGCCGACTTTGATCCGGCCAATATCGGTGTTCAGGAATCTCTCTAGATTTTACATTCACAGATTACTTCCGATACGATGAGCTAGAACAAATGGAAGCAGAAGCTATCCGTCACAACATTACCGGATCGGACACTGAAGAAATCCGAGTATAGGGAACTTGACGAGGTGCCTAGGGAGCTTATCTCTAACGTAGAAATAGGTGAAAAAAGAGAATCGGTCACCAGACCAAACTGATAAACAAGAAGTGGTACAAAGATTCAGAATTTATTCTGATGCAGAAACAGATGCATTCCTGAAAGAAAACAAAACCAAGAAAATGGGGTCAGAAAAACAAAAGTAATATGAAAATATGGATTCCTTCAAGGAAAAAAAGAAAAAGCTAAGAAAAATGATCAAAATGAGGGAAAAAAAACAGAAAACATACATGGGTCGGAACAGGCATTAATTTCGTTTTGGAAGGAATAAAAAATAAAAAAATATGTATAATAATTTATATATCTTATAGAGAGTTATAATTGTGCAAGTTAAACAATACTTTTTTGAAGTGCAACATATGTTCTTTCATTAATAAAAAAGAAGAAGAAAGAGCATAAAGCACTATGCATGGTCCCTATTTTGTAATAAAGTACTCCAACAGTTCCATGAATTGTTGAAAACTTCTAGGTTTTCTTGTTTAATGGCCATTATTCGTTCTGTACTATAAAGCTCTTGAAGTATATATATAAGGGCTGTTAAAGCAAGGTTTTTTGAAAGACATCTACATGTGTATATATAGTATTTAATTGCTAGTAAAATTTTGTTGCTGATCAGTGAGTTTTTTTCCTTGTGGTAACCCAAAATGAATGTCTTTGTTATAGTTTAAAGTAAAATTACCATTTTTAAGTGTCCAATTATCTAATGCTTCCAGTAGAAACTGGACATTTTCACATTCCCATAACAAATGTATCATATTTTCATTTTCTTTTTTACAAAAACTACATAGTGGATCTTGTTTTATTTTGATCTTATATAGAAAGGTGTTTGTAGTCAATCTGAAATGGTTTATTCTGTATTGTAACCACTGCAATTTACAATTTTTTGTAGTTTTGAAAGGAAGTTTATAAATTTGTTTAATTTCATTCTCTGTCAATTCAAACATTGTCATTAATTTTTGTTTACTAGTAGGTTGAAAATGGTTCTTACTCAGTATTGCATACATATCTCTGGTTCCCTTTTTACTTTTCAAAAAAACTTCTATATTCCTAGGTATGTATGGGTACTCAATTTTTGACACATTCTCTCTATCAAATTTTTCGGAGTATTTTTTTAAGCAAGAGATGAAGCCATGGTATTTCAAAAAGTTTGTATTAATATTATACTTCCTTTCAAATTCCTCAAAAGAATAAAATTCTCCATTTTCTTTAACCAAATCATTTACTATCCTGACACCCTTTCTATACCAGTCTTTGTAGAAAAAGCATGTATGATTAATCTTGAGCTTATTATTATACCAAATAGAGTTGTGTAAAAAGCTTCCCCAAGAGTCATCTGTGGTAGTTTTACTTAAAATATATTGCCATGCATGTAGAACATCTTTCCAGAATTCATTTTTACAATTTTCAATAGCAATTTCTATATATAACTACAGTACATTTAATTCTTCCATTGTTAGTCAAACAAAATCATCCAAATCGAACAAGAGTCAACTTAGGAACAATGTTTTTAAAAAATGTGGTTTTATATGAAATATATAGTAAAAAATTACAGTAACCGAATACTTTTTGCACGTCTCTGTACTTCAGAGATGAAAAACTGACTTTCAGGTAACAAAAAAATTATAATTTACAAAAAAAAAAAAAAAAAAAAAAAACGGAAATCCAAGCAGGACATAGATTAACATTGGACCCTATGGGAAAATGTTCAAATGCCTTCTTCTCAGAAACTACAAACATGATTAAAGCCAAACTGTACATGAACGTTCATTGGATGGTCCTCTACAAACTGTACATTTTTTGTTCCGATATGAAATTTAAAATGGCGGCTACGGCAGGACTTAGTTTAACTTTGGAACCTATGGGAAAAAATGTTTCAAAACGCTTTTTCTCTTAAACCACATGGAAAATTGAAACCAAACTGAGCAGGAAGGATCATTTGAAGGTCCTCTAAAAAGTTTGGGTTTTTTATGCCGATCCGAAATTCAAGATGGCTGCCACCACAGGTCATAGTATTAACACAGGACCATATATGGGGAAAATACAGAAATATGTTCTTCTCTGAAGCTATTGCACTGATTGAACCGGTACCTAAACTGTGCATCAATCATTGGAAGGTCCTTTACAAACTTTGTGTTTTTTATGTTGATCGAAATTCCAAGATGACTACCACTGCATGACATAGTTTTTACATAGGACCAATTGGTTCTTTTTATAACCAGGTGAACGATACAGGCTCTTGAGAGCCTCTGGTTATTGAAAAAGTAAGTTTGAACTCGTGATCATAGTCATATAAGTTCATACATATAGCGGAGAAAAGAGTAGTTTATTTCAAGTGCCGATATGACCAAGGATTTTATATAAGATAGAACACGATGTCCGTGCGGAATACAATTTCCGGAAATTGATAGTCTTAAATCACCTAGACACACGGTCTACGATAATACAACTTGGCTTAGACCGAGCGCAATTCTTCTAACCTCGGGCTATCGGACCTACAGTAATTTCGAACCCTGCTCAGGCCAATACATCTACCTTCGGACTAATAACTAGGCCAATACGGAAATCATCACGTAATAATATCATATTATGGAGCAGAGTATAACAATTTTGAACTCAGCTTCGTCTCGTTCAATATTGTTGTACTCTGTTCCATAAAACCTTTTATTATACAGCTATAATTTTAATCCAATCAAAAAGACCCATTTAAGACATGTGACTGTGCATTATTTTTCACGTATTGTACAACCGGAAGCCGTATTTTTTCCGTATTGGATGTCCAATACGGAAAAAATACGGCTTCCGGTTGTACAATACAGGAAAAATTAACTTGTTCGATATTTAACAGTTTGAGGAAAAAAAGAAAATTGTTTAGAATAATTGTTGATCAGTTATTTTGCTGCTTTTAATTCATTTTTAGAGTTTACGGGATCTGTATCGATACAGAACATTTTACTAATGTGACGAAATACTGTTGTGCAGTTGTTCTATTTAGACTGTATTAAAAGTTAAACATAAAATTGTTGTTATAGTATTGATCATTTCAGCTGTATAATAAAAAAGTCATTATACAGTGTTATGTACAATATGGAAATATATTGTACTCGTCTGTATTGTATTGAAAACCCGTATTGGACACGACGCCTGCGGCGTCTCGTCCAATACGGGTTTTCAATACAATACAGACTCGTACAATATATTTGCATATTGTACATAACACTGTATAATAGCCTATTAATATTGATCTGGATCAAGTGCAGTAATAGCATAAGATTATATTGCTTTAAGAATCTGATTTGGATTTGCTAAATTTGGTTTCAACAAAAACAGTAGAGAGGCTACTATAATATTTAAAGGGGCATTATCTACCAAATCGTAAATTTTTGTTACCCATAAAAACTATCAGATATGATTGATGCCATAATAAAGCGTATTTCTGTAACTTATAAATGTTATGAAATGTATGCACATCAGGGAAAAAACGTGCAACCGTTTGTGTTTTGTTTATACAATAAAGATTGCATATCAGCTCGACAGAACTGTACATCAATAAGAATCCGGAAAGACAACACAAAACCGGTGAAATATAGCATTAACATAACACAGTATCGCAGAAACTCCCAAACAAAACCGTAATAAATATGCAAAGGTTGGTATTTACTCTGATGAGGGAAGCATTTGAATGACAGTATAATACTAAGAGAGGAGGTTTGGGTCCATAAAGTTAGTTCAACTCCGACACTACAAAGCCAGCAAAGTCAGCTGTCATGTATCTGTGTGTTAGGGGTATAGATTTTGCCTCTTTCAACGATTTTAATATTTGCTTTTGGAATTGCTATGACATTGTGGTATTATTTGTTTTTGTTTATAATTTTATTCACACAAGCCACTTTTCGTTGACACGAGATATTTATTCATCTTGTGTGGGTTTTTTTTCTTTCAGACAAATCTAATCAAGAATATATACTACGTAACTGGAAAACATTAAAACAAAGCATAGAGCCAGTATATCTTGTACAGGAACTTGAGAGCTGCGAATTTCTACCAAAATCTAGTTTTGAAAACTTAGGAAGTAAAAGTCAATCACATCAAGCTACCTTGGTATTAATTAAGGTGTACAGACAGGTACAATTATATCAAAAGAAGTATCAGAAGCTTGTTGAAATCTTACGACATTGTAAGGCTACTGCAGCAGCGGCTGATGCGCTGAGCAATTATATTGGTGGACCGATTAACAAAGCTGAAACAGGTAGGTAAAATTGATTGACAGAGTTGAGACAGGAAGATATTTGTCACTAATCACTAGAACTGGGACAAGTGGGTAATAGTTACTAATCACTAGGGGTGAGACAGGTAGGTAATAGTCACTAATTACTAGAGCTGAGACAGGTAGGTAATAATTACTAGTCAATAAAGGTGAGACACGTAGGTAATAGTTACTATTTACTAGAGGTGAGACAGTTAGGTAATAGTTACTAATCACTAGAGCTGAGACAGGTAGGTAATAGTCACTAATCACTAGAGCTGAGACAGGTAATAGTGACTAATCACTAGGGCTGAGACAAGTAGGTAATAGTCACTACTCACTAGAGCTGGGACAGGTAGGTAATGGTCACTAATCATTAGAGCTGAGACAGGCAAGTAATAATTACTAATCACTAGAGCTGAGACAGATAGGTAATAGTTACTAATCAATAGAGGTGAGACAGGTAGGTAATAGTTACTAATCATTAGAGGTGAGACAGGTAATAGTGACTAATCACTAGGTCTGAGACAGGTAGGTAATAGTCACTACTCACTAGAGCTGGGGCAGGTAGGTAATAGTCACTAATCATTAGAGCTGAGACAGATATATAATAGTCACTAATCACTAGAGCTGAGACAGGAAAGTAATAGTTACTAATCACTAGAGCTGAGACAGGTAGGTCATAATTACTAATAACTAGAGTTGAGACAGGTAGGTAATATTTACTAATCACTAGAGGTGAGACAGGTAGGTAATAGTTACTATTTACTAGAGGTGAGACAGGTAGGTAATAGTTACTATTTACTAGAGGTGAGACAGGTAGGTAATAGTTACTAATCACTAGAGGTGAGACCGGTAGGTAATAGTCACTAATCACTAGAGCTGAGACAGACAGGTAGGTAATAGGCACTAGTCACTAGAGCTGAGACAGGTAATAGTTACTAATCACTAGGGCTGAGACAGGTAGGTAATAGTCACTACTCGCTAGAGCTGAGACAGGTAGGTAATAGTCACTAATCACTAGAGCTGAGACAGGTAGGCAATTGTCACTAATCACTAGAGCTGAGACAGGTAAGTAATAGTTACTAATCACTAGAGCTGAGACAGGTAGGTAATAATTACTAATCACTAGAGGTGAGACAGGTAGGTAATAGTTACTATTTACTAGAGGTGAGACAGGTAGGTAATAGTTACTAATCACTAGAGGTGAGACAGGTAGGTAATAATTACTAATCACTAGAGGTGAGACAAGTGGGTAATAGTTACTAATCACTAGAGGTGAGACAGATAGGTGATAGTCACTAATCACTAGAGCTGAGACAGGTAGGTAATATTTACTAATCACTAGAGGTGAGACAGGTAGGTAATAGTTACTCTTTACTAGAGGTGAGACAGGTAGGTAATAGATACTAATCACTAGAGGTGAGACAGGTAGGTAATAGTTAATATTTACTAGAGGTGAGACAGGTAGGTAATAGTTACTATTTACTAGAGGTGAGACAGGTAGGTAATAGTTACTAATCACTAGAGGTGAGACAGGTAGGTAATAGTCACTAATCACTAGAGCTGAGACAGGTAATAATGACTAATCACTAGAGCTGAGACAGGTAGGTAATAGTTACTAATCAATAGAGGTGAGACAGGTAGGTAATAGTCACTAATCACTAGAGCTGAGACAGATATGTAATAGTCACTAATCACTAGAGCTGAGACAGATATGTAATAGTCACTAATCACTAGAGCTGAGACAGGTAGGTAATAGACACACCACTCGGCTAGTCATGTCCATCTTTTAAACATTCGGCTAGTCACACCCATCTTTAAGCACTCGGCTTGTCATGCCCATCTTTTAAACACTCGGCTAGTCATGTCCATCTTTAAACACTCGGCTAGTCAGTTCCATCTTTAAAAACTCGGCTAGTCATGTCCATCTTTTAAACACTCGGTTAGTCATGTCAATCTTCAAACATTCGGCTAGTCACGCCCGTCTTTAAGTACTCGGCTTGTTATGCCCATCTTTTAAACACTCAGCTAGTCATGCCTATTTTTAAGCACTCGGCTTGTCATACCGTTCTTTGAAACACTAGGCAAGTCATGCCCATCTCTAAACATTCTGCGAGACATTCCCATCTTTAAACACTCGAATAGTCATGTCCATCTTTTAAGCACTCGGCTAGTCAGTTACATCTTTTCAAAACTCGGCTAGTCATGCCCATTTTTAAACACTCGACTATCATGCCTATCATTACTGTAAACCAACTTATTTTCGCGGCTATTATGTTTCACGTTTTTCTGCTTCAAGACGTTTCGTGGAGATTTAATTTCGCGATAACCAAAATGCTAAAAGTTCAAATTTTTCGCGGTATAACTTAGGTCTACATCGCCGCCGACATCGGTTGTTTTTTTATAACAAGAGTTGTCTTTCGTAATATATTATTGGTCGTTCGATTGACATACCCCGTTGATTTTGTGAACACTTTTTATTAGTTCCAATGTGTACCGGAGAAGTACAACCGCTAGATCTCTCTGGTAATGCACAATTTAAGGATGCAGTGAAAACTCAGTTTGCATCTTGGTTGCAAATCAGATTTCAGATCAACTGAAATGTGGGAAGTCGGTCGAGGAATGCGACGTTGATCTCAAACTAATGGCCGTGAAACCAGCCAATGCTAAGTGGATTATAAGTGCCCCGGAAAAACTAAAAGATAAAACTAATGTTATCAAAACTGGATGGTACAGGTCGAAAGCTCTATGAAAATTCCGTGTAAATTGTAATACATGTACATGTACTGTGGAACGAAATCCTGTATATACCAATAAAATGAAGTATAACACTTATACTTATATGCACTAGTACTCTGCCTTAAATTTAAGAAATAATTCATGGAAGCCATATGTATATATTGTTTTTACCACGGGTAGGCCCTTTATGTCACGAAGTTTTATCCCGAGCGTTAGCGAGGGGTAAAAAGCTGACATAAAGGGCCTATCCGTGGTAAAAACAATATATACATATGGCTTCCATGAATTGTTTCGATTCTAATATGTAAAAATTGGTAAAATATCGTTATAAATTGTCGATGACGTCATAAATTACAATGGGTATAGGTATATATTAATTTTACCACGGGTTTGGATTCAAAGCGTTTGAAGGACGTCATAAGAAATAATTACCGGTAGCCATATATTTATATTGTTTTTACCACAGGTTGGCACTTAATGCTGAATATTTTACCACCAGCGGGAGCGACGGGTAAAATGAAGGCATAAAGTGACAACCCGTGGTAAAAACAATATAAATATATCGCGACCGGTAATTATTTCGATTCTAATAGGACAACTACGGAACATTTCCAAATCGAAGCAGCCTAGGTCATCCATTGTTTTTGGCTGTTCCGTTAAATGACCCGACTGAAATGTTAGAATACTATTCCGATTTTTCCCAAAGATGTTTGAAATGACAACCGAAAAGGTGTTATTCATGCCGATGACAAATAAGTTTTGAGAATACTAAATGGTGTCATTCATGGACATCAATTCAAAAGAAAGGGAAAATACTACAAATTCTAATTAAGAAATAATTCATGGAAGCTATATGTATATATTGTTTTTACCACGGGTAGGCCCTTTATGTCACGAAGTTTTAAAAAGCTGACATAAAGGGCCTACCCGTGGTAAAAACAATATATACATATGGCTTCCATGAATTATTTCGATTCTAATATGTAAAAAATGGTAAAATATCGTTATAAATTGTCGATGACGTCATAAATTACAATGGGTGTAGGTATATATTAATTTTACCACAGGTTATATTAGAATAAGACGTCCTTCATACGCTTTGCGTCCAAACCCGTGGTAAAAATAATATTTATCTATGA
Organism: Gigantidas platifrons; assembly: GCA_002080005.1. Lineage (NCBI taxonomy): Eukaryota > Metazoa > Mollusca > Bivalvia > Mytilida > Modiolidae > Gigantidas > Gigantidas platifrons. The sequence continues at coordinate 48,970 of MJUT01029061.1, read as the reverse complement.
CAGATTACGTCATAGATAGACGTGGTATGTGCTTTATAAGCGGCTGTTCCATGACACTCCTTTGTAAAAGGTACGCAATGTTAAGTATGCAATACACAAAATAAATAAACATTCGTGTATTGCAAATCGGCTTAGGCGATATAGAAAACAGACAGGAAATATAAACACACATCCCCTGCGAAGATCCCGAATAACATATAGTATTCTTGCATATCTCTGGGCTTAAAATTCACACAAAAAGATACTGACGTATTTTGGCTTTGTGTATGCCCCGTTGTCGAAGTGGAATTTGTAGTAATTTCCCTTTCTTTTGAATTGATTTTCATGAATGACAACATTAAAGGGATAAAGCTCGTTTTAACATATATATATATTTTTTCAACTCTTGACGAAGATTGTTTCTTTTCAATTTAATTGTAAAAACAATCCAAAAATACTTTGCACCCCCATATAATCCTTAGTATCATTAAAATATCACTAATAAAAGGGTCGAAATGAATTTTTGTCCAGGAAGAAAAAATTCAATTATTGAAATACGCATGTGCATATTCATGATGACAGAATATATCAACGAATTATGTCACTTTTGCAAAGTTTCATTGATAAAAACCAGGTTAATGTTTCATAAATATCATTTATTGAACCAATTACAAGTTTTCATGAGATACAAAAAAATTACCAAAATGAGCTTTGGTATCCCTTTAAGTAATCTCAAAACATATTTGTCATCGGCATAAAACACCTTTTAGGTTGTAATATGAAACATCTTTGGAAAAAACGGAATATTATTGTAACATTTCAGTCGGGTCAATTATCGGAACGGCAAAAAACACTGGATGACCTAGGCTGCTTCGAGTTGAAAATGTTCCGTAATTGTCCTATTAGAATCAAAATAATTACCGGTAGCCATATATTTATATTGTTTTTACCACAAGTTTTGTCACTTTATGCCTTAATTTTACCCCTCGTGGTAAAATATTCGACATAAAGTGCCAACCCGTGGTAAAAACATATAAATATATGGTTACCGGTAATTATTTCTAAATTCCTCTTCGACAAGGAGGCGTACACAAAGCCAAAAAACGTCAGGATCTTATGTTCTAAGCTGGAAGTCTTCATATGACGTTATGTTGTTTACGTGCCAAAATTGTCAGCAATATTTCGCGGAATTTTAATTTGTGTGATTTTTAGGCCCAGGGATATGCCAGAATACTATATGTTATTCAGGATCTTCACAAAGCATGTGGGTTTATATTTCCTGTCTGTTTTCTATATTGCCTGAGTCGATTTCCAATACACGAATATTTATTTATTTTGTGTATTGCATACTTGTCATTTTGTACCTATTATAGGGGAGTGTCATGGAACAGCTGCTTATAAAGCACAGACCACGTCTATTTATAACGTAATCGGTAATAGATTAATATTATTTTTACCACGGGTTTAAACTCAAAACGTTTGAAGGACGTCATATTAGAATTGTCAGTATCTTACAAATACAGCTCTTTTGTAAATTAATTATGTTAATTTACATTACCTCCCAAATTTAACTACGTATACATGACTTTGTGTTGTCTAACGGATATCGATCTATCCCAGAAAATACATTACGCTATATGGTGTTTGCTAGGCTATATATGTTCTTGTTTCTTACACACTTTAAACCGACTTGTTTGCAGATATAAACTCTCCCGATTTTGTACTCTACCGCGAAAGTCGCAAATGTCTATAGCACACGAACAAAAGTTGGTTGACAGTAAACTATCGGCTAGTCATACCCACATTTTACACACTCGACTTGTCAGGTCCATCTTTAAACTCTTGGATAGTCAGTCCCAACTTTAAGCACTCGGTTAGTCATGTACATCCTTCAAACACTCGGCTAGTAATGCATATCGTTAAACACTCGGCTAGTCATGTCCATCTTTTGAATACTCGGCTAGTCATGTCCATATTTAAACACTCGACTAGATATTCCCAACTTTAATCTCTCGACTAGTCGTGTTCATCTTTTAAACGCTCGACTAGTAATGCATATCATTAAACACTCGGATATTCAGTTCCATATTTAAAACCTCGGATAGTCAATTTCTTCTATAAGAAATCGTCTAGTCATGTCCATTTTTAGACATTCGGCTAGTAAGTCATATTCATCTTTAAACAATCATGTCCATTTTTAAACACTCGGCTTGTCATGCCCATCTTTTAAATACTCGGCTAATCATACCCATCGTTAAACACTCTGCTATATATTCTCATCTTTTAGCACTCGGCCAGTCATGTCCTTTATTTAAAAACTCGGGTAGTAATGCATATCATTAACACTAGTCATGTCCATCTTTTAAACACTTGGCTAGTAAGTCCCACCTTTAAGCACTCGGCTAATCATGTCCATCTTTTAAACACTCTACTAGTAATGCATATCATTAAACACTCGGCTAGTCATATCCATCTTTTAAACACTCGGCTTGCCCTGCCCATCTTTAAACACTCGGCTAGTCATGTCCATCTGTTAAACACTCGGCTAGTGAGTCCCAACTTTAAACACTCGGCTAGTCATGTCCATCTTTTAAACACTCGGCTAGTAATGAATATAATTAGACACTCGGCTAGTGAGTCCCAACTTTAAACACTCGGCTAGTCATGTCCATCTTTTAAACACTCGGCTAGTAATGGATATAATTAGACACTCGGCTAGTGAGTCCCATCTTTAAACACTCGGCTAGTCATATCCATCTTTTAGACACTCGGCTAGTCAGTCCCAACTTTAAACACTGGGCTAATGATATCCATTCTTCAAACACTCAGCTAGTAATGAATGTCAATAAACACTTGGCTAGTCATGTTCATCATTAAACACTCAACTAGTCAGTCCCATCTTTTAAACACTTGGCTAGTAATGCATATCATTAACACTCGGTTAGTCATGTCCATCTTTTAAACACTTGGCTAGTAAGTACCAACTTTAAGCACTCGGCTAATCATATCCATCTTTTAAAAACTCGGCTAGTCAGTGCCATCTTTAAAAACTCGGCTGGTCAGTTTCATCTTAATAAACTTTGTCATGACCATTTTTAAACGCTCCGCTTGCCATGCCCATCTTTAAACACTTGGCTAGTCATTTCCATCTTTTAAACACTGGGCTAATAATGGATATCTTTAAAACACTGGGCTAGTTAGTCCCAATTTTAGCACTTGACTAGTCAGTCCCATTATTTAAGGACTCGGCTAGTTATGTCCATCTTTTAAATACTCGTCTAGACATTCCCATCTCTAGACACTCGGCTAGTAATGGATATCATTAAACACTCGGCTAGTCATGTCCCAAATTTAAACATTCGGCTAGTTTAGTCCTTCATTTAAAACTCTGCTGGTAATGCATATCATTAAACACTCGGCTAGGCAGTCCCAACTTTAAAAACTGGGCTAATGATATCCATCCGTCAAACACTCAGCGAGTAATGCATGTCATTAAACACTGGGCTAGTCATGTCCATCTTTTAAACACTCAGCTAGTGATATCCATCCTTCAAACACTCGGCTAGTGATGAATATCATTAAACACTCGGATAGTCATTTCCAACTTTTAAACACTCGACTAGTCATGCCCATCTTATAAGCACTCGGCTAGTAATGCATATCATTAAACATTTGGTTAGTCATGTCCATTTTTAAACAATCGGCTAGTGATGCCCATCTTTTAAATACTCGGCTAAAGTGTTATATCTGTCTTTTAAGCACTCGGCTAGTAATACATATAGATTCTCCTTCAGTTGCCCGTGGGTTACGATATTTCTCCACGTGAGAGAGTTAAAATTTTTAATTTAACTCTCGAGAGTGGAGAAATATCGTAACCCACATGGGCAACTGAAGGAGAATTTGTTTCTCCCATTATTTAACACAAACTTTATTTCAAAAGCCGTCAAACGAGTCAAATGCGGGGAAAGGCACGAGACATTTTAATCCTCTAGAGGATTACAGATTTTTCCACCACTGGTTCAGTGGGGTTAAAACGACATCATAATGGGAGAAATATCATTAAACACTCGACTAACCATGTACATCTTTTAAACACTTGGCTAGTCATATCCATCTTTTAAACACTCGGCTAGTAAGTCCCAACATTAAGCACTCGGTTAATCATGTCCATCTTTTAAACATTCGACTAGTAATGCATATCATTAAACACTCGGCTAGTCATGTCCATCTTTTAAACACTTGGCTAGTCAGTGCCATCCTTAAAAGCTCGGCTAGTCAGTTTCATCTTAATAAACTTTGTCATGTCCATTTTTAAACGCACCGCTTGTCATGCCCATCTTTAAACACTCGTTTAACTTAACCCATATGTAGACACTCGGTTAGTCAGTTCCATCTTTAAGTACTCGCCTACTTAATCCCATCTTTAAATACTCAGCTTATTCTGTCTTTCTTTAAACACTTATTTGTCATGTCTATCATTAAACACTCTGCTAGTCCTACCTTTATTTAAACTTCGACCATCTTTTAACACTCGGATAGTCATGTCCATCTTTTAAACACTCAGCTAGTCAGTCCCAACTTGAAGCACCCGGCTAGTCATGTCCAACTTTAAATATTCGGCTAGTCTTGACCATCCTTTAAAAACTTGGCTAGTAATGCATATCATTAAACACTCGGCTAGTCATGTCCATCTTTTAAACACTCAGCTAGTCAGTTCAATCTTTAAAAACTTGGCTAGTCATGTCCATTTTTAAATGTCGGCTTGTCATGCCCATTTTTTAAATACTCGGCTGGACATTTCCATCTTTAAACACTCAGCTAGTCATGTCCTTCTTTTAAACAATTGGATAGTAATAGATATCATTAAACACTCGGGTAGTCATTCCCATCTTAAAAAACTCGGCTAGTCAGTTCCAACTTTAAACATTTGGATAGTCATGCCTATCTTTTAAACACTTGACTAGTGATGCCCATCTTTTAAAAAAAATTGGCTAGCCATTCCCAGCTTTAAGCACTCTGCTAGTAACTACCATCTTTAAACACTCGGCTAGTCATTTCCAGCTTTAGACACTCGGTTGGTCATGTCCATCTTTTAAACATTCGGCTATTCTTGTCCATCCTTTAAAAACTCAGCTTGTAATTCATATATTAAAAACTCAGCTAGTCATGTCCATTTTCAAATTTCAAAGTCAAAAATGTTACAAACATTCCCAGCTTTAAACACTCGGCTAGTCATTCCCATCTTTAAACAGTCGGCTAATCATGTCCATTTTTAAACACTCGCTAGTCATGTTCATTTTTAAACACTCAGCTAATTCTGCCTTTTCTTAAAAACGCAGCTAGTCATCCCCAGCTTTAAACACTCGGATAGTTATTCCGATCTTCATACACTCGGCTAGTCATTCCCAGCTTTAAACACTCAGCTAGTCATTCCTATCTTTAAGCACTCGGTTAGTCATGCCCATCTTTAAACACTCTGCTAGTCATGCACATCTTTAAACACTCAGCTAGTCATGCCCATCTTTAAACACTCAGCTAGTCATGTCCATCTTTAAACACTCAGCTAGTCATGCCCACCTTTAAACACTCGGCTACGCATGCCCATCTTTAAACACTCGGCTAGTCATGTCCATCTTTAAACACTTGTCTAATCATGCCCATCTTTAAACATTTGGCTAGTTATTGCCATCTCTAAACACTTGGATAGTCATGCCTTTCGTTAAACACTTGTGTAATAAGCCCATCTTTAAACACTCGGCTAATTCTGCCTTTCTTTAAATACCTAGTTAGCAATGTCCATCATCTCATTTGGTATATTGTATATCTGTCAAAGTCAAAAATGTTACAATCATTCTATATTTTGTTTCATTTATAGTAGATAAACTCGCAATAGAACAAACCAGAGCTTTGAAAAGATTTGAAAAAAAGATCAAAGACAAACTGAAGAAGAATCTGGACGTTGTTCTAGAAATAATAGATAACTTCATAGAATGTGGCTTACTGGACATCGATAAAGTTGAACAACTCTTACATTCACCAAAGAAGAGTGCTCAATGTTTAGTAGACTTTGTCATTGCAAACATTCATCTAGGGGCCTACAATCGTCTATTGGAAACCTTGAAATCAGAGGAAAGATGCAGAGGTTTGGTATCTGATTTAGCTACAGCTGTCGATCGTGAGGACGTCAATACAGGTACACTTTCTATCCCTTTGCCAACAAAGTTGCGACGGAATATAGTAACGCTACCGTCCATCCTTCCGTCCGTCCTTCTGTAACATTCTTGTGAACACTCTAGAGTCAACATCCTTCAATGGATTTTGACCACACTTGGTACATACTGAGTCCTTAAGAGAATCTAGAACCCTATTGATTTTCTAGGTCATAGGTCAAAGGTCAAGGTCACCGGGTTGAATTTTTACCACGTAACATCCTTGTGAACACTCTAGAATCAACATCCTTTAATGAATTTTGATCAAACTTTGGACATACTTAGTTCTTAAGAGAATCTGGAACCCTATTGATTTTCATGGTCATAGGTGAATGGTCAAGGTCACCGGGTCAAATTGTTACCGCGTAACATCCTTGTGAACACTCTAAAATCAACATCCTTCAATGGATTTTGACCACACTTGGTACATATATAGTCTTTAAGAGAATCTGGAACCCTATTGATTTTCAAGGTCATAGATCAAAGGTCAAGGTCACTAGGTGAACTGTTTACCACGTAGCATCCTTGTGAACACTCTAGGCGAGGGGATACACCACACTTTGCGTTGCCCTTGTTTTTTTATAACTATATTGTAGATATTTATCTGATATAAATACAGCTGATGATTGTGTTTTTGATTGTTTTGCTTGATGATGTTTAACGCCACTTTTAACAATATTTCAGTTATAACGTGGCAGTCAGTTTTATTCGTGGTGGAAACCGGATGACCCGGAGAAAACCACAGACATGTCACAAGTCACTGACAAACGTTATCACATAATGTTGTGCATCAGTAGTGATAGGCAACGATTGCATAGGTAGTTGTAAATCCAACTACCATACGATCGTGGCCATGAAGGCCCTCCTCTTGGTGACTGAGGAAAATAAAACAGATACAATTTTTTTTATATTATAATAAGATTGTAGTTATTTAAGTAGACAAAAAATGTACTGATGTCCAATACGATTTCCATACCAGATGACGTTTGCATCGTTTAACAATAACACGACGAGTGTCGCATGTGGAACAGGAACTGCTAACCCTTCCGGATCACCTGCGGTAACTCCCGTTCACAAATAGGGATAGCTTTGCAAAATTGTCAGTTTTTTGTGTAGTACTTTGAAGAATTTTGTTTGTCTTTTTGTCCTTTCTCTTTTGGCCATTGCATTGTCCGTATTTTTTTTTTTTCGTTTCTTTGGCAGAATTTATACTATTCTTTATAAAACATATTTTTTTTTAGATTTATTGCTACTGATTACCTCTTGGGCAGAATTTATACTATTCTTTATAAGACATAAATAATTTCCAGCGCGGACGATAGACAATTAAATATCTTCTTATTTCTATTAAGATTAAATTAGACAATGCGACTTCCTACTACTATCCTCGGAGACAAAATAAATATAATGGACGTCTCATATAGGCGACGACGATGTTCTACGGAACATTTATTTCAATAATTGCTCACATTTTGTTGCAATTTATATTTTCAGCCAAAGCGAATGTACAACTAACAAGTAGTGTTTCTCCTGATGTCACAACAGGTAACATTATTTACTTCCACACATAAATAAAATTTTACATTACATGTATGTACCATGTTGAGTGTACACTTGCACACATAAATACAATTTTACATTACATTTGTGTAGCATGTTGAATGTGCACTTACACACATCAATACAATTTTACATGACATTTGTGTAGCATGTTGAGTGTATCATCAGATTCATGCATGTGCAAGCGGTCTTGATGAAGTGGTGTCGTGCGAACATCGATCGATTCCACGATTTGTACATCTCTTGAATAAAATCAAATGATGCACTTTGATTACTTTATCTATGATAATGAAGTCAATAAAAAAAGTAGATATCAAATGTAGTACACACGACGTGTTTCTAGAATAACACTCAAAGTCGGAAGGTTGGAAGGCCAAATAACTTAAACGTCATGTGGACATAAACAGGACATCATTAAATCAATTAACTCAATTCAATTCAAATTATAAGGTTATGGTTGTGGTGTTTAACACCACATTCAACAGTAGTTTACCTATTTCGTGGTGGTCAGTTTTATTAGTTGAGGAACCCAGTGTATCTGGAAAAAACAACAGACCTGTTTGTGACTGTCAATAATCACAGGAGAGTTAACGCCTCGTTGCCATCATTTGTAGATTGGATGTATGAATAATTTGATGGATAAAATTTGAATCGGTGGCAAGTAATAGAAACTTTCAATTATATGACCTCTGTAATAGAAACTTTTAATTATATTACCTCTGTAATAGAAACTGTCAATTAGATGACCTTTGTAATAGAAACTTTCAATTATATTTCCTCTGTAATAGAAACTTTCAATTATATGACCTTTGTAATAGAAACTTTTAATTATACGACCTCTGTAATAGAAACTTTTAATTATATTACCTCTGTAATAGAAACTGTCAATTAAAAGACCTTTGTAATAGAAACTTTCAATTATCTTATAGGGTCTCAGTAAACACAACAATTATTGGCTGTACTTGGCCACAGCCTTTGATAATATAGATATTTTGTAATATGAATGCACATGAATAACAAATGAAAATGAAGATGGTGGTTACCGCAGATTATGGCAACCATAAATGAATGCTAAATTAAGATGGTGGTTACCGCAGATTATGGCAACCACAAATGAATGTTAAATGTCTGAGCGTGGGGGTACACAGCTCTTTATGAAAATAATTTTTGAAGTTGCCGTGGGATACACAGACAACAAGTTCGACAATTTCCCTATTAAGAGTTCATGATTCGGAATAGTTTGCATCTACGTAAAATTTCAGCGAATATGGCCAAATTGACAGGGAAACTAGTTTACTCTGTCAACCGCCATTGAAGATGGTGGGATTAACTGTGGCTCATGTACCGCACAGGTCGATATTAAATCATATAAATCCAAATGCAATAAAAATGAATATGAAAACTGTACTCTTTGTACAAAATTGGGGACTAATAATAAAACTTTTAAACTTTCACATGTCATATTCAACAAACTGTTCATCTTATATATACACATTGTCCAATGAATTCTTATTACACACAATGATATGTCTTCAAGTCAACTTTCAATTAATTTGGAAAAGTAGGTCCGTGACTTGGTTCTTGAATAAACATTTCGAGGCCACCTTGCACAGAGTTGAGAAACAACTCATTTCCCAAATTAGTCAAGTGAACACCATCATTTTGCAAAATTATATCGTTAGCCTTAATTTCTGGGTAGCGCATATAGCGACCACCTAACTGCAACACATGTGATGCTATAGATTTATTTAGACTGTATCTACATTTTTCCATAGCTATCAAATTTGAGGAATAACGCCAACAGGATTTTGGAAGAATTTGTGACCAAATGATTATCACGTTTGGTAGTTTATTTTGAATCCAATTAATAGTAACTTTTAACTGATTACGAATATGACCAATTTTAGAACGGCCAATGTTATTAGCAGACACATGTAGGAATATGTAATTTGGTGGATCTTCGTACTGCAACATAGTAACTATTTGCTTCTTAATCTGCTCAATAACCATGCCTCCAATTCCTTGCCACCAAATCTCAACATTTATTCTGCTTAATCCTAGGTTTATACCCCCTGGTCACTGTCTTGCAACAATAAAGGCATTCTTTATTATAGATGATCCAACCATCCATACTCTAATTTTTGGACCTGCATACTTGGATAGCTGTTAATGCCTAGCTAAGCTGTTGCAGGTGCTTTACAACATATAAATGAATAGATATATATATAATACATACAAGCTGAAACTCTTAGAATTTAAGGACGAATATAACTCTTATATGCATTTGATTTCCATCTACCTACATATAATCCCATCAGAAACCCCATTCACTGCTAAATTTGTAGCAGCCCCGATCCGAAAAGAATGAGAACTGTATCTTTTAGGATCAATCCCAATAATCAGTAGACATTTCTTGAGAATAAAAACAAATTGGGTCCTCGTTAAAGGGGTTCCATCAAAATGACAGAATAATTGCTCACATAATGGTAGTTTATATATTCAATAACCCATGACCATGGGCAATCTACATGACCTTGTTGCCTTTGCAATATCAACCCTGACCCTTCACGTAACTGATCAGTCTTTGATGAAGACAATTTCAATTTAAGATGGTCATTAGAAATATCCAAATTTGAAATCAGTAATACATGCCTTGAACAACCATTATTTATTGCTAATTCCCCTATTCTAAGCAAACCATGAAAGGCTACTGAAAATGCTGCTTTGAAAAGCTTAGTCTCATACTGAGAATTACATACAGAAGGCAATACCGTTATTAATGAAACCAAAATGTCCCTAGTAATTGGCAAACGAGAGTCAGACTTTGTACCAACAATTATTTTAACACCCTCTAAAGCTTTCCTAACAACAAATTCCTGAGTTGAATCTCTATACCCGTTAATCTTACTATAGAATGCCATTCCTGATAAATAACAAGATATGGTGGAATGTGTCATTTTTTGCTGATAAAGATGGGCAATAAAATGCAGAATATGATCAACAGGAAATGGACAATATGGTTGAAGACAAAATTCAGTTCGAAATTGTTCAAATTGAGTTAAACCTCGACGATATGTATTAATAGTGCTTGGGGCTACTGAATGTTCAATCAACTGATTGGCTATAGGACAGAGATGATGTCCAAAAATGCCTGGGGTATTTCCATTGGGTATAACGCTGCAGTTGGAACTAGACTTCTGAATCTCCTCATTTGAAATTGAAACAAGGCATCTGAAATTTTATTTTGGAGACCCTCAATGTGCAAGGCTTTGAACAGTATCTTGTATTGCATAGTGAGTAAAACAAGAGGCCTAATCAGTTTCATTATCTGTTTGTCCTTTGATGTCCTTTTATTTATAATACTGACCAAAGCTGAGTTGTCTATTCTTAACAATATACGTTTATTCTGTAGCAACTGTGCCCACACTAACAAAGCCAACACAACAGGAACCAATCAAGAAGAGCCATAGTTTTAATCATTGGTAATGCATCCCAATGATTTGGCCATTGAAATTGCACCCAATACCCATCAAAATATGCATCACACCCTAAATTTGGATTGCCAGAACTATCAGTAAATAACTGTAACACATCATTAGCAACCCAATACTTATCTGGAAAATAACATTGCCCATTGAAATCTTCCAAAAATTTTAACCATAGAGCAACATCAGCCTTTGCTTCACAATTCAATCTTACCAAATAATAAGGCTTCCTACATTTTAGGCCAGCAAGAAGGTCATAAAATCTCCTTAGAAATGCACGAGAGGAGGGAATTGCTCTTGAACAGTAAGCTAATAACCCAACGACAGATTATAAATCCTTGACTGAAATCTTTTTTGAATTTAACATAGGCACAAGATAATCTTTCAGCTTTATTATTTTGTCTTCTGGTATAACAACTATCATTTTTTCAGTGTCAATAACAAAACCTAAAAATTTCAAAACAGTTACTGGCCCTACAGTTTTGTCCTCTGCAATTGGAATGTTTAATTCATAGCATAGATTTTGAAAAACTGGACATCAAATTCAAACAATCTTCAGAAGAATCAGTCCCCATGAAAATAAGGTCATCTAAATAATGATCTATGGTATCTAGTCCTGTTCTGAACTGAATGACCCACTGAAGGAACGTAGAAAACTTTTCGAACAAACTACAAGAAACAGAGCATCCCATAGGAAGGCATTTATCAATGTAAATTTTTCTATTAAAAAATATCCCCAACAAATCAAAATCAGCAAAGTTAACTAATAATAGCCTAAATGCAGATTTGATGTCAATCTTGCCAAGAAGAGCTCCTTTGCCTAGATCATATAATCTATCAAGTATATTGTCTAGGGATGAATAGCATATTTTGGAATATTCTTCATTAATGTAAGAATTTATACTGTCATTAATTGGATGGGATAGATTAGTAATTAACCTCCAGGTACCATCTGGTTTTGGTATCACCCCAATGGGGGATATATGCAAAGTTGAGATTGGAATATTAGTGAATGGTCCTAAAATTCTACCACTTGAAATCTCTTTATTCAGTTTTGCCAGAGTTTCAGCTTGAAATTCTGTGGAAGAAACTAGGTTTTTGGACATAACGTGTCTCCTTGGGCCAGTATACATCAGACGAAAATCCTCTGAAAATCCATAACTCAATTCTGCAGCAACTGTAGTGTTTGGGTATGATGAAAGTAACTGTAATAACTTAACAACATTAATTGGTGTATGTCCTTTGTCCCACAAACGAGGTAGCAACACGTGGTCTAAGTTGCCTGCGAGTAAAAGAAGTTGGTGGATTTAATAGTGGTCTCTGTGACGTATTTGAAAATCTAGGAAATGACTTCTGATTAATATTACTTTGAGTTGGTTTTAATGAACATCTTATTAACGGGTGGTCCCCTAAACAGTATAAACATGTGTGGTGATAGTTACAATTGTACCTGCCACAAGACCCGGAATAATTGAATGAATAGCACTTCAAGTTAGATCTAGTGCTTGGTAAATTATTCTGTTGTGATGTATGCATATTCATATGACTGGAGGGAGAATATAAACCAGCCAAAGCTCGGTATCGGTAGCTGTCATATTGACAAAGGTAGCAAAGTCACACCATCTGTATATCTGTGTAAACTTTTGTGGTTTGAGAGATTTGCTTTTCTTCGGCTAATTTAGGATCCATGTTACTAGCAAATGTTTTTGGCATAGGCGCTGAACAGACGATGTGAATTTCAATAGTTAAGTTTATGTGCTCTTCAATATAAAAAAGTTCTACAAAATGGTGGCACCCATAAAAATCAATATCGTATTTTACAACTGTCTGTGCGACTATACCATTGGTTATTAAGGAAAAAAAAGAAACATCTAAAAAAAACATTGTCTTAATTATTTTCGTACTTTCACATTCTTAATTGATATCCGTGACGGATTTTTGTTTCACACCCAGTAGGCACTTTTGAAGTTAAATATCCTGGCAGAACAAGTTATTTTGTGATGTGATGATGATGATGACGCCTGCTTTTTATAAGACCAACAGGCTCTGTTTGAGTTTTCATAGTGCTAAATCAATGACATTACTATATGCGAGCCAAAATGTATTAAAAGTATCAATGCTTTGTGCTTAGTGGTGGTGATGGAGCAAATTTGCCAACCGAAGAAACAAAACAATAATCAGAAGCTATAAATCTTATAACAAGTACTACAATGGCACAAAAAAGGAAAAAAGGACAAAATCATAAAATCGTAATGGTCAACAATACCACCAATACAAAATGTATAAAATTTACTAGTATATATATATATATTAGGAAATAAGTGCCACCTTGAACTTCGAATTCAATGGCTCATGTCTTATTTGCGTTATTTGTGTTTGTTTGCGTAGAGTGGTGTCCAACACATTTTGTGTTGTGTTTTTTTGTTTTGTTTATCATTGTCTTGAGTACCCTATGCTGCCAGTTTCTTTAGATTGTTCATTTTGGATTGCCCCTTCGCTATTCTCTAACGTTTATTCAAATATATGGTTTTGTTTTTCTAACGACGCAAGGCCATTATAGTGTTGACGTTTATTTGTAGGGACACTACGTGTAATAAAATGATGTCATTATAATAAAACTTGACATAACTTGCAAAGGTCATGAAGGTCATGCAAATAAGTTGTACTTTAAATAAATAAATTCGCTAGTTTCAAATTACCAAAAGTTGGGTTTTGTTGTAGGAAAATAATATTCGGTGGGGGATATTGACCAATCGAGGTGCACTGTTGCATTTTGATTACGACAAGCCTCTGCTTTTGTCGATTTTAAGCTAGCGAGGGGTGAAATGTTGGATTTATTACATGATAGCTTACGTCACGTGCATGGAGGAACCAATTTTTAAAACATTTATTTGTTGAATGTCCATGTGGTGGGTTGTAAAATATTGCAGCCCTCATTTCTTCGCTTTGTTATTTGTTCGTGTTAGTAGTGGACATAGATTCCTAAATAACATCTTAATTGTAATGTTACATGGCTACAAGTTCATTCTAATTAAATGTTTTATTTTTACATTATTTTGTTAGAAACAGCCAGCGGAGGATTTGAACTCTTAATCAGTACAAAGCCCACGATCCCACACATATATAGTTCACTTCTAGCTGAATACTCTCCTGCTGATCTTGCAGTTTTCAGAATGTTCGGCTCAACGATAGAGGAGAAGAAAACAGGTTCTGCTATATTCAGATTTGCATATGCCTGTTCAAAAAATGTTAGCGCTGTTAAAGACAAAATCCAGGAGGGAGCTATAACAATCATGATGGAAGATATTATAACACATATGGACAACAGCGATTTAAATGAACTGTCTCAACTTGAAGTGAAACTGAGATGTTTAAACATTAACGAAAGCAATATGAGTAAGTAAAAAAAAGGGGGAGGGGGGTGAATGAGGTTACTTCCTATTTAAATGTATATACAGACGTGCCACTGGAATAGGGTGACTTTTTATGCTTGCAAATATATGAATAGGGTCGTAAATTTTCCACTTCAAAGCATCAATGGGTGGTGTTTTCAAACTATGATATATCAATAGGTGATATTTCTACAAGCCCATGTAGCATCGTTATTACCACAACAAATTCTTCAATGATAATTATTTAATGTTATTATTTAAAATGATCAGATGCAAAATTGATGTATATGTTTTAATTAAGATGTACATCTAAACATGAATTGGTATGCTTACCATTCTAAGAGAAATATGAATGAGGATGTGGTGTGTCACAAATGATCACGGATATGTTCCATTTGTTGTAAACACTCCCCGGTCCTTTCCTCGTTCGTGACTTGTCACCGGGTTTGTAACTAGATTAACACGACGGGTGCCACTAGTGGAGCAGAAACTGCTTACCCTTCCGGAACACATGAGTTCACCTTCGGTTTTTATTAGCTCACCTGACCCAAAGGGTCAGGTGAGCTTTTGTCATCACTTTGCATCCGTCTTCGTCGTCGTCCGCGTCTGAAAACTTTTCATACTTTCTTCTTCTTCTTTGAAACCACTGAACTGATTTGGACCAAATTTGGCAGAAATGTTCATTAGGAGGTCCTCTACTAAATTTGTTATTTTGGTGCAGATCGGAAATCCAACATGGCCACCAGGGCCAATAATGTGTTCTGATTGGTTGAAACTTTGAAAATCTTCTTGTCAGAAACTACTTAGCCGATGGAATTGTAACATTACAGAAATGATGACTGGATGTTCCTCTACTAAATTTGTTATTTTTGTGCCGATCGCAAATTCAAGATGGCCGCCATGACTCGACTTAGTTTAACATTGGACCCTATGGGAATTTCACCATTTTCATCTTTTTTTTCTGAAACCACAAAACAGATTTGAACCAAACTTGGCAGAAATGTTCATTAGATGGTCATATACAAGATTTTTGTTTTTGGC
>MJUT01029061.1:21456-32982 GCA_002080005.1 Gigantidas platifrons | reverse complement strand
GTCGAAATTTTAAAAATCTTCTTGTTAGAAACCACTAAGCCAATTGAATTGTGACTTTACAGGACTGATCATTGGGTGATCCTGTACTAAACTTGTGAATCGTTTGCTGATCGGAAATTCAAGATGGCCACCATGACTCGACTTAGTTTTAACATAGGACCTATGGAAAAAATGTTTAAAAGTCTTCTCCTCTGAAACCAGCAAGTCAATTTAAAGCAAACATGGCATGAATGGTCCTTAGGTGGTCAACTTTCAAAATTATGTCCTGTGAGCCTGACCTCCATCCAAGATTGCCGCAGTCAGCGGACATAGTTTTAACATAGGACCCTATGGGAAAATTGTTTAATAGTCTTCCCTCTGAAACCAGTCAGCCAATTTAAAGCAAATATGGCATGGATGGTCCTTGGGTAGTATACTTTTAAAATTGTGTCCGGTGATTACTACCTCCATCCAAGATGGCTGCCATGAGCAAACATAGTTTTAACATAGAACCCTATGTAATTTGAATAGTAACTTAGATGTATTCGACATGCAGACATTCTTAAGAAGACTTAGTTATGTCAGGTGAGCGATACAGGCTCATGTGAGCCTCTAGTTGGGGTTCTAGTTACTCTATCTTTAGTTTTATATGTATGTTTTGTAGACCGTTGTTTGTCCTTTTGTAGATTTTTTTCTTTTGGCCATTGTGTTGTCTGTTCTTCTTCGATATACGGATTCTGATTACCCCTTTCGTATTTAAATGTACCTCAAATGGCATATTCCTATCCCTACAGCAAAAGTCGCTAGTATAACATTTATGAACAACCCACGTATCATCTGAATGATCAAAGATAATGATAATGTCATGACGGTATCAGTCGTTGAAAATATATTCTTCAAATGTATGGACGAAATATTTAAATTGTAAAAGCAGTAAATCGCAGAAAGACAGACAATACAATGACCAAAAGAACAAACAATGATCTACAAAACATTAATCAGAAAATAAAAAATCAGGTAACAGGTGTTCAGGAAGGTTAAGCAGTTCCTGCTCCACTAGTGTTACTCTTGTTACTCTCATAAGGCATGAATGAGGGAAGGAAAGTGTTGTGATTATAGCGAAACAGACTGACAGAATATTGAGGGGGGTGGGGTTAAATTAAGAAATACTCACTATTAGGCAGACATAGATGTAAGAAATCTCATCTTGATACGAAGATTTATAACAACTGTAGTACTAGTTTTTTTCACTGGTTACTAAATTTTAACTATAGGTAGTACGGCGGGTGAGCGACACTGTTGGAGCAGAAACTGCTTACACTTCCAGAACACCCGAGTTCAGTCCCAGTTAGTCATCTTTGTTATTAGTGTTATTTGCTTATTATGCTATTTTCTTTATTTATCATCAGGTACAGAAAAACTGATGACAGATGCATTATCATCAACAAAATCCGCGTTACAGAACAAAGGCCCAACACAAGTAGAACAAATGACAACAGAATTTGTACAGCATATGATGAATGAAAATATCTTTGCTACAAATAGATCATTTTTGATTGAGGAGATCAGTACAATGGCACTTGTTGAAGCATTTCAAGATAAAGGGATAAATTGTTTTGATGGTTTAGATGGTACCCTGGGGAAACAACAAAGGGCTGAACATTTTCTTACTATTCTAGAGAGGAAAAACCTATTAGATCAACTTTTGGATATATTACATGGGCAAGGCATGACATATGTGTTGGACAGACTCAACAACAGCAGAAATGCCTATTCAGCGGGTTTGTATTTTATATATAGTTGTCTTTCACCTAACCTGTTGAGTTATAAGCAACCAAGTGCTTGTGCATTTTATGTCCAAATTATCGTATTGACCTACATTTATATCTTGCAACGTCTATGCCATAAATGTATGTTACATTTGTTTGTGTTTGTTTAATATGAATCAATCAAATATTAAAACAATAAACAAAGTATTGATATGAAAACAACACAAATATTTCTGGTAAGTACTTGTATGAAATAAAAAACGGTATTATAACATCTAAGCTTAAAAATTGTCTTAACCTTAGAACTATTTAGAACAATTTCATGGAATGTTCCAATTAATGAAATGATCGACGTGGCCGCGATCGTGTGGTACATGTGGTTGAATTTACATCTACCAGTGCCAATCGTCGGTTGTATAAGATACAACTCACTGAAACAACAGTCTGTGTACAAGAATGTGTTTAACCTTAGAGCTATTATAACGTAGCATAACAGAAATAAAAACAATTTCATGGAATCTGCCAATTTATGAAAGGATCGATGTGGCCGACAGTACTTTACTATTTGGGGGTCTTGCATAAGAGGGATGAAGGAGAATGGTGACATCATTGTGCAATTATGCCAACAAGTGAAGTGGTGCAGTTTTGCATTTTAATTTTGAAAATTATATTAATTAGTAAGCATTTAATCACTATGCACACATAATTTAAAGAAGCAAACAGAACTAGATATGCAGAATATGCATATAGCATTTATATATAGATTAACATGTACTTACGTGTTATTTTGATGGTTTATTTAAATATTATTCAACAAAATGAAATCCTCTTGTCTGTTGACCTTAGTGATTTAGTCTTGTTACAGCCTGGGGGAATAAATATAGATGTAATGAAACATTTCGGACGTATAATTTTTAATTTGTTGCAACATGAAGTACAGTAAAACTTGTATATAACAAACACGTTTAGAGCAAATTTACGGTTTCAACGAACTAATTTCTATTCCCCGACCAACTGCTTAATAAATCTATATTAAATGTGTGTTTATAGCGAATTCGGTTAGTACGAATTAACGGTTACACCGAACATTTTTTTGTCCCTCAAAAGTCAAATCTATATATTTTTCCACGGATAGTACGAAGTTAAAATCTAAGCGTTTTGTTACTATTAATAATCGGTATTTTTATTTTTATTTGTATTTGCCACTGGCTTAAATATTACTTGTCATATTTTGTTGACAAATAAAAATAAAACATTGTAGCGATTACAATAGCAAATAAAATATGATAAATTAAAGATTTTGATAAATTTTTAGCATTTTACAAAATGAATTGGAAGGAGTATCTACAAAATAAATGTTTTGATATTTCTAGTCCGATAAACTTCTCTAGACCAACGAAAATTTTTACTTTTTTTAAACGGAAAGGTTACAATGTAGGAATTCATAAGGTTAAAGGGGCATTAGCTACGATTTTGACCAAAAAAATGATATGTTTTGGAAATTGGTAAATAGCTTTAAAATGATGAAATAAAGGTAAATATTTCACATTAAACAGCTTATCGAACCATTTTCCACCTTTTAAGAACGAAAATTACCATCGACTACTTACTTGCTTGCAAGCAAATAATTTGACCTTGCTTTTCCCGTATGCAATTAACCTTACAGGTAAAAACGAATAATTTGTATTTTTTCGCTTATTAACTGCCAACTTGCATGGTTCTTTGTCCGTGATTAACACAGACTAAAAGCAGATTCACAAAGAATATGAAATAAGTGCATTGTTGTACTGATTTAATGACGATTTGACAAACTCTGTAAACAATGTCGATAATGAATAAGATGACGTCCATTTCTTGATCGATCTCAAAACACGAGCAGTTGCAGGTTTTTCCCCGATGCACGTACATTTCATCACATTTATAAGTTACAGAAACACGTTTTATTAAGGCATCAATCATATCTGATAGTTTTTATGGGTAACAAAAATGTACGATTTGGCAGATAATGCCCCGTTAAGTGATGGCTACAGGATCAAGATGCATATACATGTAGTCTCCAAATTTAAAAGAAGGAGAGTCATATCACAAGGACTTGATTATTTATGGGATAAATATTTGACAGATGTTTCTAATCTTCAGAAATATAATCCAAACATTAAGTACTTGCTGATTGCAATTGATATTTTCAGTTGATATTTATGGGCTGCTTTACTTTACGCATGTTCAAACATACATATATATAAAGACAAACTTTAAGACTTCGTTAAAGACAATAATCATCGACCACATAGATCATTAAATGGTAGAACCCCAGTAAGCATAACAAAATGGACTGAAGTAGTATTGAAAATATATAATCGAAAACTTAGACAAGGGTTCCTGTTTACACCATAATAGATTTTGAAAATGATCCCATCAAAGGTACTTTTTACGGATCAGAACTTCAAAGAGTACGTAAAGACGTGTGGAGAAGATACTAAAGAGAAGAAAGCGAAATGGACGACCGGAGGTATATGTGAAATGGTCTGGATTTCTAAAAAAAAATATGAACATTTGGATCATAGAAGATTCGTTAGAATATATATGATGAAGTGTTTTCCAGAAGGATGTTCACTCTCTATTTTGCTTTCCATTTGTGAGGGTGATTTTAAGACCTGTCCTGAATGTCATGTTCAGTTCTCGAGGAGAGATGCACTGATGAGACAAAAGAAATAGACATGGAACAACTGTCGTATCCACAAAGCAGTGATGCATATCCATCAAGCAGTCAAGCATATCCACCACCACCACCACACCATCGACTGTACCTTTTTGTCTGTTTATTGATTTATGAGTTTTGAATTTCCCTTTGGAAGATTGCTCTGTGTTCGGTAATTTTGTTATTACCCTTATCGGTGGTAGTGATGACACTACCACCGAATCTATTGATATCAGATATCTTTCTTTGATTATTATTGATGATCTTATGAGAGATGCTACTAACAGTAAAGAAGTATGTGAACTTTTTGTGGAGGGAAGTCATCACAGAAACATCAGCGTGGCATGCATATTGCAAAATGCCTTCTCTAAAGGAAAGGAAAACAGAACTATGAGCACTAACAGCCAATATGCAAGAATCCACGAGATCGAGTCGAAGCAGCCGTATTTGTAAGACAGATGTATCCGAACAGTCCAAAAAGGTTCATGACAAAATATAGAAGGGGACTCAACGACCCTATGGGTTTCTGTTTATAGACCTCAAACAAAATACTCCAGATGAGGAAAGGCTGAAAACGGACATATTTAAAGATAATACGGGAAATGACTCGTACTCTAGGCAAATGATAGATTCACCACCTTTCATGTTGGGTGGTAGTAAGATTTCTAAGGATCAAAATAAAGGTGGATATATAACAGATGACACTTCACAGATTGTTCAGTCTACTGATAACTCACCAGACATCAACATGGATAAGCAAGTGTATTGATTGTGGATTATTATTTTCCACACCCTTTGATGTTCAAATACATGTTAAACGAGGTTGTCCTTTCCATGAAGACAAAATTGAGGCAAAGAAACTAAAGTATGACGAATCAGTGTACTTGGATAAGTCTGATGAACCATTGGATAATAATAATGACATGGATGATTCTGCCTTTAATCCCATCATTAACGTAGTTTCCAAAAATTACATGGGTATGAATCAAAAATTGAGACAATTAAGAAAGAACAGGAGTTAAGCGAGACAGCAGCTAAAAAAGAAGTTGACAAACTATTTCTACAACGTGAAAGAAAACTATTAATGAAACCATATAAAAATATGATGACAACAATGTATGCTATTAAAAGGAGTCCACTTCACAGAAAAATGACGAATGAAATCCAGTCAATGATGCAAGATTATGATTATACTTTTGAAAAGGCTAGCGCTATCGCTGTGAGAAAAAATAAACATTTATTCGATGAATTTTTAGACCATGACGATGACTCAGATAGTGAAGATGAGACTGAAGAAAATGATAACAGTGACAATGACGATGATGTTCAGGAAGATTGAAATGACTAAACCAATTTGATTAACGTTGTAAAGTTTGCATGTGGAGGCTCTCCGACCCATGACAGAATTAGGTACGGAGAAAATAAATGTTATACATGTATATAAGATTTTTATTTCTAGTTGTTTTGCCTTACAAAATAATACATTACCTTTACATATTTATTCAACAAATTATATACAAATATTCATATACAAGAAAATAATTTAATTGCAGTTGCATGCATTATGCAAGCATAAAGACACGGTTGAGCCACAGATTAAAATTCACTGCTTTTGTAATGTCCATGAGCTAATCTGTGCACTCTATCTTTTAGTATGTGACGTTTGTCATCATAGGGAGAAAGAGATATCTTGTTCATTGTTATACTATAGAGTTCATGATGATCGCTTCTAATAAAGCTCATTTATTTTCACATGATTTCTTCTTCGAATAAGGAGTCTCTGTAAACTGAGTGTTGTAACTGTTTTTGAATAGTTGTGAGTGAAACACCTTTTGCTGTTTTCTTTTCCACGTCGTAGAAGATACAATTTTCAGTTTCAACTTCCTTTTTGGAACTGTATATCATTGAGTATAGTTTTGTCTTAAGTTCCACATGCTCCTTGATGGGTTGTCCAGCAGACTCGTCTTTCATTTTTCCGAGCACTTTAGCATTCTGACAGTTATATAAAGGATTGCCCTTTCTGTAATTACTGGTATCAAATAAGTGAATGTTTTCTTCCATGTCAGCATAAATATCATTTGTTTCGATTGAATATGTCAATGGGTATGTATCAGTAAACCTCAAGCTTGCATTTTCGCCATATTTGTCTTTTATGTACTCATAATGGATAAGGGTAATAACAAAATGACCAAACTCCGAACAATCTTCCTAAGGGAAAGTCAAAACTCATAAGTATATAAACAGACAAAATCAGTCATCAACTGGAAAACTTTGAAAACCGTAATGACAACCGTAATGACCTTGACTAGGTACAGGTATTTCCAAAGATATGGTTGGTTGAATCAGATTTTAAGGTGCCAAACCTACAGCTTTCATTATGGTTCAAAGGTTCCGGCTGTCACTATAACAGTATTTATAACAATGCTGGAACAAAATAGGTAAAATAGTAGTCAACACAGTACTAAATTGAGTGAGCAGGGTGGAACATCTATCGTGAACCATCTCCATCCACAACCACGAGTCACCTGAAGTATTTTAACTACGAAAGTAAATGTCAAAATCATCACACATTGGTAGAAAATATTTTTGAAATTTTTGTTGACTTCCTTATCTTTATACATCAGTAACTTTGAAATATCTAATATATTAAATACTACGAAGATGGGTTTGTTGAAAACAAGGTTTGTTTGGTTCAGATTAACCGCAACTAAGTCATCGTTGAAAATTGTGCAGGATTGAAAATTTGGTTTTGCACATATTTTCGAAGGCGTTTTCTTGTTTGGACTAATTCAACATTGATCTTTTTAAAACTATTCTCAAGAAACTTTCCATATGCTCCATTGTTCATGAGTTTATAAAAATCTTTTTCAAAATTGTTTTTTGCCTGTTTTCTCATCTCTGTGTTAAATTCCATGTACGTTTTGAGCTAAGCAGATTGTTTAAACTGAATCACCCGATGAATTGTCGTGAGCTTCATTCCATATTGAAGATACAGTTTCAAGTTTCTATAATAGATAGCATATTTTGTTTTATTCCAAAGGTTTGGAACAAGTTTTGCATAGGTTTTGCTGACAATAAAAGTTTATTCTTTATCTCCTTTGAATAAGATGATAGCATTTCTTCTGTAATAACTTTGGATTCGGGTGCTAGAGGGTAGTCGTTATGCAGGTCATGCAGATGAGATGGATATTCTAAATCTACCTCAAGGATGTAACCTGTATCAGAATCATCCAGTATGTTCAGAACATCAAATGTTGCAATCTCATGATCATCTAACCAGCTGAATGATTTAACTGGTAAACTTTCACACATTGCAGTTCCGTAAAGATTGTTCATGTCAAAATATGTAATACAAGACGAAGGCTGTGTTTTGTCGTAATTGGGAAGAATATGATTGTTAGCCTTGGTATACTTCTGAGATATCATGGACACTCCTCCTCTGATACCTTTTTGTAACATGTGAACCATGTCGATGTCATCAAGAGGTTGTAGATGTACGTTAGTTTTCTTAAGCATTTCATCCCAAGCTAAGCCAGGTTCAGAAAAATAATGAGCTGGATCTAATTTGTAATTTCCGAAGCAAACGTCTCGAAAATTTTCAAAAATATCGGCAAGCAGTAATACGTCTGACTTCAAATACAGATCATGATATTCTCCCATATTTTTAATATTAAACGTTTTACAAACGTCATCAGCATGATAATAATCTTCCTGTGAGACTTCAGTATCTTTTAATTTGTTATCAAATCCAGAAAGTGGAGGAAGTTCAGTTTCATCAAATCTTGCTTGGTCATCCATGTAGTCATATGGATATACATCATTTCTAAGCAACAATTTAGTCTGCTCTTCTTTCGTAAAATGGGATGTTAATGTTCTGAATTTCGAGACTCCTATATCTTTCAAATTTTTGACCAATGTTTCCAGGGACGCATCCATGAATTTAAGAGAATCTATGAATCGTATATTGTCTACTGTGAGTGATGTGTAATTCTCTAGATTATGCGGAATACTTGATAATTTCCTATCCTTTGATTTTACTACTACAGTTTAATATTATTTTATTGCAAATAAAACAGCAATGAGATTGGACAAAAAGTTATCACAACTTATGTACTGTCCTCTCCCTACAAGTAATACACATATAATAATGTAAACAAATCTAGCACATGCATAAATATAGATAATATAAAACAAAATATATAATATAGTGAAACATGGGAAATAAATTGGTGTTGATGTAGCCCAGATGCCCGACCACTGATTAAAATTTATTTGTTTGTCTAATATATGCTCGAACTTTTTTGAAGATATCAGAATTTTCTTTAATATTAATTTCATCGTTTGCAAAATGTAATGTTTCTATATTTATGTTGGTTTCTTCTAAGTTTCTAAAAAGGCAATATCTCTCGTTTTGGTATAATGAACATTCCATTATATAATGAATTGAATCTTCATACGGTGCACCACATTGACATTTGGGGTCATTTGTAATATTTATGCGATATAAATCAGAATTCAATGAGCTACACTGATGTCCTAATCTAGCATGGAGTATGCTTTGTTTTCTGGAACCTTCACCATAATACTCTGGAGATTTAACATTTTTTTCTGTAATTCTAGATTTAAGACATGATATATTTGGGCTTTTTCTAACATTTAGATCTAAATTGTTCTATGATGAAACAGTAGATGGTATAAAGGATGTCAAAGACATTCTGAGTCTACTTCTTGGTGTTGGAGATTATGATCACTGAGACTATAGGATGTAGACAATTGCACAAGTATTGAGGACATCAAATGTTGTCAATTTGCAAGATTTACGTCTACAAGACAAAGGTTCCCACCCAGTTTCAGAGTAAAGAGAGTCTCTACTTGCAAATTTTGTTAGTCCTGTAACTATTCTAGCTGATTCTAATTGCACTTTTTCGAGTTTTGCCAATTCTAGTTCAAAACACCCATCCCATACCTCGCAAGCATATTCTAATGTTGGCCTTATGAAGGTAAGATATATATTTGATAGCGTTTGCTTGAAAAGAGTAAATTTTAGTTTTCTGAGAACATTAACCTGTTTGAAAGCGGCATTTACAATGTTATCAATATAATTTGTCCAATTTCCATCTGATGCAAAAGTTAATCCCAAATGTTTATGGTTTTTTACAATTTCGACAGGTTCCCCATTAAATCGTATGTCTAAATGTGGTACAGCACTAGTTGAGATAACTAGGGCTTTAGTCTTTTAGTCTTTTAATTTTGATAAATCATTATTAATATCAGATTTCATAATATCATAGTTTCGACCAGAGTAAGATAGTGAAGTGTCATCAGCAAATAAGCGTGCTAGATTATCCAAGTTGTCTGTTATATCGTTTATGTATAGTAGAAAAAGAAGGGGTCCAAGTACTGATCTTGGGAAACATCAGCTTTGACAGTATTGGGGTTTGAACATTCATTATTAACAAAAACCTTTTGCTTTCTATCACTGATATAATCATCTAGCCAGTGTAGAAGATCACCAGTGATACCATAGGAATGCAGTTTTTTTTATCAATGCTTTATGCCAAACCCTATCAAATGCCTTTGATATATCACAAAATATAATAATAGATAATAATCTATTATCTACATTTTTGAATATATTATGGTACATTTCAAGTAACTGGTAAACAGTGGAATGTCCAGGTAAAAATCCAGACTGATATGAATATAATAATGAATGTTCAATAATATAATTGTAGATATATTTATATACTACACGTTCCATCACTTTCCCAACACAGCTGAGAAGTGAGATGGGCCTATAATTTGAGGGACTGCTTTTGTCATCCTTTTTAAAAGAAGGCATGACTAGCTAATTTCCAGTCAGATGGAAATTTACAGGTTCATAAAGAATACCTAAAAAGAATATTTTTCTACTGATGACATCATTAACTGTAAGTCATAACCAGTTAGATTGTGTAGAATAACAGGTAAAAAATATCTGGAATATTTATATTTTGTAGTTTTTCTCTTTCTAAATTGCAATTGCAATTTGCGTGAGCAGCTCCACGGTATTCGCCAGTAAGATGATCATGATCACGGACTTGATCAATCCCAAGTTTCTGTTCGCAAATGTAACAACATTTTGCATTTTGAAACTGTTGTACTTCCTCTTTTGAAAGATCCATGGGGACGACCTGATCTAGCATTATAGACATTTCCTTTTCTTCCACCAACAATTTTTCAAAGGATTTGTCGACTGCATTTTGGCCTCTTTATGAATGCTGATCATTTGTGCATTTCACCATATATCAAAATCCAGATGGTTCTTGTTGATAACGAAATTGCTCGCTGGACGTATATCAATCAATCAATCAATCTTGTTGATAACGAGTTGTCCTTGCATGTTCTGGACTATATCCGTCAACTGGTCTAGTAATCGATTCAAAATTTGTGCTTTATTTTTGGTTCTTCTTCCAAGCAATCGATTAAGGTGATACCCAACACCTGACCCAAAATTTTCCTGTCGTTTAATTTTTTAGATTATGTTGTGTGTGAAACATTATGATATTACCTAACAAATATTTAAAAAAAAATCTAAAGATTTTAACCAAGGGATTCTACACACATCCATTTTAAACCCCCCCCCTTAAATCGAAGATATAGCCGTAGATGACAATAATGCTAGTTAATGCTTGATTTTCCTTTTTTGGGATGTAAAAGAAATAATTTACTAAATAGTTAAGCTTATTTTGAAAGTGTAATACCAGTTCCAGCTAATTAACACGAAAATTATGGATATTTTTTTTAATTAGCAAATTTTTTAGATAAAAAATATATTATTTTACCAAGAAATGCCGTAATATACAACGGCATACAATTTTTTTTTTTTGAAGTAGTCATAATTATAGAAAAAATGTGTAGTTTAATTTTTCTAAAAAAAAAAACTCAAACAATATAAAGAACAATTCTAGGTAACACTGTCTAAGTTTCAAAATTTGTCAACCAACCAAAACAGAGAACCGGCGAACTTTTTCACCCCTCCCCCTTTTTACAAAAAACACCATTGAGTGCATTTTTGCTGAATAACTCTATCTTTATCTC
>MJUT01029061.1:0-10747 GCA_002080005.1 Gigantidas platifrons | reverse complement strand
AATTCTGCTCCAAAATTTTAATAAATGTGTGGTTTCCACAATTTTTTCTGCAGTAACTCTTTTTTGGACATACAATATATGGAAGAAGATGTGTTAAATTTCATGACTGAATAAAGCTTGTGAAGCTTTACAAAAATAGGGCCTACGGACTCTACATAAAATAAGCACTTTTCATAGTAATTTTTTGGATAAAATATAGTTGATTAGAAGATGTTAATAAGATTTTTCTGGTTTATAAATCTCTTTAATGATAAAATTTACTTATTTAGTAACTCCATTAACTACTCTGTATTTCTAATCATACAGATATAACTAACACCCCTTAAAAAAAGAAAATATCACACATGGGTGGCAAGACTAATTCAGCAATAACTCTGTCAATTGTCAGTCAAATTTCAACCTGTAAAGTATGGCTTGAAGTGCAGAAAGTAAACAACCCCATAGTAAATTATTTAAAGCTTGTGATCAGATTTTCTGTTGTTAATAAACTAAGCAAAATTATTGTTTTAGATTTGACACAAATCACACCCTAAAAACATGATATATTTTGACTTCGAAGCCACATTTTGGATGACAAAATCAGAGCAATTGTGTAATGTGATAGTGTTTTAGAAAGCTTAGAGTATAAACTTTTAAATGAGACCACACTCAGTCTTGTATCTATGAAGATGTAAAAGATATATGTTTTTGAATGTAGCTAGTAGTGAATTCCAACCTGATTGTGTTTCAGCCGTAATGGTCTTAATCCACAGACCTCATATAAAATATATCAATATTATGTTTTGCCACGCCTTTTGTATGGCTTAGAAATCTTGTCACTAAAACAAAAGCAGCTAGACATTCTGAACCGATTTCATATGAAAACATTACGAAATTTTCAAGGACTACCAAGCAGAGCCGCAACTTGTGCAGTATTTTTACTATTAGGTGCCTTGCCGATTGAAGCGGAAATTCACAGAAGGCAACTTTCATTCTTACATAACATACTTGGATGCGACAATTCAACCATTCAATGCTTACCAGATAGACAACTAGTTATGAATTTGGACAATCCTCAAAGTTTTTTCTGTCAGGTCACAGGCACTTTATACGATTTACCAACTATCAATGATTTAAGAGCAAATCTGCCATCAAAAATGACTTGGAAATCAAAAACAAAATTAGCAATACAACATTATTGGACAGAAATTTTACTAAAAGAACTGGAAGCCAAATCTACCCTATATTTCTTGGATAAAACTATGCTGAAAATCGGAACTACTCATCCTATTTGGACAAGCCAGTCGTCAACTGTATCTAGTGCCAAAAAGGGAAGCGTAAAAGCAAGGCTGTTAACTGGTACTTATTTATTTGAAACTACTAAACATAAATTTAGCGGTGGGAAAGAGTCACCAATATGTACAATATGTAAATGCTGTAGAACTGAAAATGAAGATGTCACACATTTCCTACTATTATGTCCTGCATTACATAGGCAGAGAAAAGAGACTTTTCCAAAAATTAAAAGTTTAGTTATTTTACTGATTGGTCTGACTGATTGGACATCCAATTTCAGCGACAAGGCATCTATTGTTAAATTAATTATTGATGGTACATTTGTCCTACCATTGTTCAAAAGTTGAAATGACCTTGAGAGTGTACAAAGACTATCCGCTACAAGCTACACGCACATAGAACATGATTATTGCAAAAAAACAGAATCAAGAGAACTGTGTATTATATGGATATATGGGCAGTGTGTTTAACTTTTATGTACATATGTAAATAGGTAGAGGCACTTTTATACTTTTAAGTGTGCGCATAGAGACGTTTTAGATTTTATTCGTATATAGAACATTTTATGAAGTGATCCGAATTTTTTTTAAGTAAGATTATAACTTTTATGCGCTTATACTACTAACTCATTCTACTGGATGAGGTGTTCCATGATTGGAAGGATATACGTACAAAAGAAAGAAAGAAGTTACCTCCCTGTAGTATTAGGTACCACCTTAAGATGTTTAATGAGACAGTAATGTCGTTTATCCCCATTCGAAATGAGAAGCAAATCAACATGTCTGGTGTATTGAGATTCTGTTATTTTTTAGGGGATAAACCTCTTTCTTCCCAAGACCAAACACATTGACCAAAATGTTGTTTATTTTCTCAACGTGACTAATACTGGAAAGAGGTATAGGCATTTTGATACTGTCAGTTCTGAGATCTGTTTCAAATTGTACATAATGTGATACTTTGTTAGCATTTTGTGTACGCGGGATAGGATGGAGTGCTACGAAAATACTCCAAATGAAACACTTCTGATCTTTGTTGTGTATATTCAAGATAGCTCTTCTTTAAAATGTTTGCAGGAAGAGGTACATAACTGCTTCCACTCAAGGGTACATATTCCACACTATTAACCTCCATTTTGACAATTTGATCAATTGCCCAACCACTACCACCTCTTTCAAAATTTTGATAGTCATTGTATACCTTACGACAACTTGATGCAATTTCTTCCACTAGTTCAGATCCATTAGTCATTGTAGAAGTGTGGCTTCTAAATGTCGGTTCTGCATATATGGGTTCGTTGTTTTCATTGTATTTAACAAATTTAACAAACACTGTAATAAACCATTTAATTCCTGTTGTTTGTTCCAGTTTCTTTAACAAGATGTCTGAAATTGATACCTGATTGTCAACAAAAAGTTAAAGTATATCCCATATCCCATCCTGGATTCGGTTCGAGACTTGTTGTTTGTACGGAACCACCCAAAGCTTCTTTTGTGTTAGCACCACCACCTCGTATATATTTGTCTCGTTGACGTATGCATGAATCACATACATGGAGACTTTTGCCATAAAATATTCTTGGTAAAGGTCTATGACACCACCCACACTCTCTTCCTACCTTTCCACAACTTTCACAAAATTTCTTTCCAACTCTTAAGACTTTGTGGTGTCCACACCAATTGCACACATCAGTTTTCTCTTTTCTGAGATATTTTTGTTGTGATTCTTCATCGTTTCGGTTGCAATTGGTTTGATGCAATTCAATAGATGTTGTTGAAGATTTCAATTCTGTTGAACGTATGCTGACAATTCTCAAAAGTGAATATTCTATTAGAATGTACCGTTCGCTGATGACGTAATAAGTGACATTTATGTTTGAATTATTATTGCATTCAGTGCATCTGTTCACTGGACTCTGAAATAATAAGATTTAATATTACAATATTGTAACATAAATACACATTTTTCCTTTGATGTTTATGGTAATCAATTTAAAAATAGTGAACTTTTACAAACCATGGTTTAACCTGAAGATCTTGATTTTATTCCATGATTTTGACTGCTATTTTGCCTGTTTTTTCCAGTATTGTTGTAAATGCTGTTTTAGTGACAACAGGAACCTTTGAACCGTAATGGAAGCGAGAGGTTGGCACCATCAAATCTGATTCAATCCACCATTTCTTTAGAAATGCCTGTATCAAGTCAGGACCATTGCGGTTTTCCAGTTTCCCGGTTGTTGACTGATTTTGTCTGTTTATTGATTTATGAGTTTTGAATTTCCCTTTGGAAGATTGCTCTGTGTTCGGTAATTTTGTTATTACCCTTATTTGATGTCACATGAGAATAATAGTTAAGGTTCTATGGAAGTGGGAGGAGCTTACGTCATTGCTTAATATATAAAGATCTACATGTTATTCCATGGTTAACGCGGACCTCGACGAAAACACCCAATATTGATTTCTGTTACAAACCATATATACCATGGATCTTACGAACAAACTTATTCGGATTCGTTGGTTTAAATAAGTTAATTCGTAAGATCCATGGTATATATAATACTTAAATATACATTCTGTTCTGTGTGGCATAATTTGATATTGTTATAAAATTTACTATTGACTGATTTATTTAATTAATTGTTAATATGAATTGTTTTGTTACAAATCTCGTAAGTTGTAGGGAGGGAAAACTATTAGTGATTGATTTTTAGTGTTTTAACGCCACTTTCAACAATATTTCGGCTAATAATGGCGACCAGTTTTAGTGGTGGAGGAAGCCGGAGTACCCGGAGATAACTACCGACCATGGGAAAGCAACTGGTAAATTTTATCACTTGCGACTGCGAGTCGAGTGCACCCTTTTTAGCTCACCTGACCCAAAGGGTCATGTGAGGTATTGCCATCACTTGGCGTACGTCGTCCGTCCGTTAACTTTTTCATATTTTAATCTACTCCTCTGAAACAACTGGGCCAAATGGAACCAAACTTGGCAGAAAACATCTATATAAGGTCCTCTATAAAGTTTCTTCGGTTCGTCCCATTCCGCCAACAAATATGGCCGCCAAGGGCAATTCTTGTTTCTGATTGGCTAATGTTAAAAAAATCTTCTCCTCTGAAACTGCTTGGCCAAATGGAGCCAAATTTGGCAGGAAGCATCTATGTAAGATCTTCTATAAAACTTCTTCATTTTTTTCCATTTGGCCAACAAACATGGCCACTGTTACTAAAAATAGAACATATGGTAAAATTGCAGGTTTTTGGGTAATAACTCAAAAACCATTAATAATATCAAAAATCTGACGTGGGGTAAAAATGATCAGCACAGCAAGATCTACCTACCCTGCAATTTTGAAGTAAATCTGATTACCCATCTTGGTGTTATTGCCCTTTTTTCATCAAATTTTTAAAATTTTAATATTTTTAGTCCTTTATTTCAAAAACTATAAGAGATAAGTGTTAAGTTTAAATTGCAAAAATGTGCATCATGTCAAGATCTACCTACACTGCAATTTATAAGTAAATACCATTACCCATTTTGGAGTTATTGTCCTTTTTTCATCAAATTTTTTAAATTTTAATACTTTTCGTCTTATATTTCAAAAACTATAAGAGATAGATGTTAAGTTTAAACTGCAAACATGTTCAGCATGGCAAGATCTACCTACCCTGCAATTTTGAAGTATATCCCATTACCCATTTTGGAGTTGTTGCCCTTTTTTCATAAAATTTTAAAAATTTTAATACTGTTCGTCTTATATTTCAAAAACTATAAGAGAGAGATATTAAAAGTTTAAATTGAAAAAATGTGCAGCATGTCAAGATCTACCTACCCTGCAATTTTGAAGTAAATGTCATTACCCATTTTGGAGTTATTGCCCTTTTTTCATCAAATTTTAAAATTTTTAATACTTTTCGTCTTATATTTCAAAAACTATAAGAGATAGATGTTAAGTTTAAATTGCAAAAATGTTCAGCATGTCACGATCTACCTACCCTGCAATTTGAAGTATAACCCATTACCCATTTTGAAGTTATTGCCCTTTTTTCATCAAATTTTTACAATTTTAATACTTTTCATCTTATATTTCAAAAACTATAAAAGATAGATGTTAAGTGTAAACTGAAGACATGTTCAGCTTGTCAAGATCTACATGCCCTGCAATTTTGAAGTAAATCTTATTACCCGTCTAGGAGTTATTGCCCTTTTTTCATAATTTTTTAGCTCACCTGGCCCAAAGACATTATCTTTTATGCAGAAATATAGAAAACAGTTAAGGTAATGATTATCTCCCTTCGAAATTTGCTTCAGTATCATTCTATTGTCAGGTGAGCGATACAGGCTCAGTGGGCTGAGCCTCTAGTTTGTAATTTACAAAGCTGGGCACGAACCCACGCCGTATTTGTGATAGGCTTGTATGAGTTGTGAGATCCAGCGACCTAACTCATTGAGCCACCCGGGCCCCTGAAAAAAAATATATTAGAGATAACTTTAAAAGTAAGTACACACAATAATATTACAACAAAATAGTACATATAATCTTATACGTACCGATACCCTGTCAGCAATTTCCTCCAATCTGTTGAGATCGTTATTCATATTCTCGGATACTTAAACATTTAAAAACGAACCGCACAGGTCAGTATCTAAAGCACAAGTGCAGATTTATAAATACTTATACATATCCCACTGACATCGTGACGGACCAAATAGATCGGATTAATAGTCGGCTGTGGTGCTGAAATCAATAAGCATCCTGAATCAATGCTAGGTTCATTTTTTGGTGTCTATATCGTTCTTACACATATATTTACGATTTGATTCGAACATTCTCATTTGTTGCAGATTTTGGCTATCCTGTCCTTTGTTTGTTGTTTTTTTTTTTTTTTGCTACCATTTTAAATTATTTAGATTTTCAATATTTCAATATTAAGCATACCCGGTGATGGTAATTCCAGAAACGTGTCGAACGCACTAAATTTGATATCTTATGTTTTTATTGTTTTTACTGTTAAAACACTGATCAATGCTTTTCACTTTAGACCCAGAAATATTGAGACTACATATCTCCACCAATCGTACACATATTGTCGATAATTTGGATATCGATGATGTTAGAGAAATATTTATTGAAAGAAAGGTATTTAGCTCCAGCATGTTTGACAAAATTGAGAAGAAATATTCAGGAAGAGAAGACCAGATGTGTTTCGTACTGATTGAAATAATGAATGCAGGACCGCATGCTATGAGAACATTGGTAGATGTGCTGTACATCAATCGGTTAGATTCATTGGCAGATAGTCTATGCAGTGGAACTCCATATGAGTTGCAGGAAATGCAAGACAACACACAAACAGGTACGAAATAAAGTACCATTACTAACATGTTATTTCATTGGTAAGATTACTTTAAAAGGCTTAAACCGGGACCATGGGTATAAATAGCTGTGGGCGGAGCAAGCATTCAGATTGTTCATTATTTTGATCACGGCTATCTCGAGGAGGAAAAATGAATGATACATAGTTTCACAGTTTCTTTTGGAGCAAAATATTTGATAGGCATGGTCACTAGCGTTTCTCAATACGAAACTTTCAGTCTTCTTAAAAATAATATTCTTCATCAGTCTAAAATCTCAAAAAATCGCTTCGAAAATTCAAATTTCTGAG
Organism: Gigantidas platifrons; assembly: GCA_002080005.1. Taxonomy (NCBI): domain Eukaryota; kingdom Metazoa; phylum Mollusca; class Bivalvia; order Mytilida; family Modiolidae; genus Gigantidas; species Gigantidas platifrons. The sequence goes on along the minus strand of MJUT01029061.1, from coordinate 3,812 downwards.
GTATGTCACCATTAGGTCACATTGGTCATGTGACATACAGTTTCAAAATTATGCTGTTCATATCAATGGGGATTTTTGATGATAAGCTTCGTGCACAAAATTTGTCGGTAGGCACTACCGCAAATGCTGCTTTAACTGTATTGAAATATATATATATCGGACTATAGGTCGGTCTTAAGAGCAACGATATCAACCACCATCTTAAATAGTGTGAACAGTTTGAAAATATCACAAGGGGTAACCAAAAGTCGTAAATCGAAGAATTACAGACAATGCAACGGCCAAAAAGACAAACAATGATCTACAAAACACAACACAGAAAACTAAAGATCGAGAAACACTAACCCATCATCAAACCAGGGGTGAACTCGTGGAGAGTAAACAATTCATGCTCCACTAATGACACCCATCGTGTTGCTCTTGTTACAAACCCGGTTATACTATAAGCCGTGAATTAAGAAAGGACAATATTCAAATCCTATACACAAGGCCGGTTCTTATATCAAGGTTTTGCCATCTTAATCAAAGTAGCCAGTGTTACCAAATTTATTTCCCTTCTCAGTAAGTAAATTTATTATAATGCTCAACGATCCAAGCGAAATTTAATTTTTAATGAAGAATCTAGTATATTATTATAGTTTATTAATTATCTTGTTGATCAATACACAATTTAATCCAAACATATGATTATCAAAAGAAAGTTTATAAAACAGTGATGTCATCAATTCCACCAATATCAACAAAACGAGCAATCACCTCTCACCTGAAATAATGTGACATAATATAAAAATCAGTATGGTCATATTCAATCTAATTAAAACTAGATCTCCGCACTTGCTCCCTATTTTCTATCGGTTGTTTTGTAGCTACATAGCGACTACAAAACAACCGATAGAAAATAATTTTAATCAGATTGTTTATGTTGAATCAATACTACTTGTGTATGTGTTTAATTAACCAAAATTCATTATTTGTTGTGAAACTTTAAACTTGTATAAAAGGGCTGTTTATATTTCAGATGAGTCTTCATCAGATGGTGAGTTGCTGTATGAAGCAACTTATATAGTGTCTAAAGCTGTTGGTTTGTATAATTTGTATAATTTGCTCCAAAATCTTTAAATTATTTGATTTTCCAATCTGTACCTGATGAATGTTTTTCCAGAAACGCGTCATGCGCACTAAATTTAATATTATAAGTAATTGCTTAACCGCATTATTTCATTAAGATTTGAGGGTTGGGCATATTAAAGTAGTTTAGCCCTGACACTATTTATTGGAGTGCCTGTGCTAAGCCAGGACAGGTAGCAGTCGTCTGTGTGTAAGGGGTACCAGTTTTGCCTCTTTCTACTATTTTTCTATTGGAATTTGAACTGTTTCGACAATGTGGTATTTTTTGTTTTTCAATTTATTTAATCTATTCAATAGTAATAAACAACAATTAAGTATGAAATGCATGTGCATTGACGTAAAATATATGATTTATTTGTACGAGCTATAGAAGCGAGTCTTTGGGTCAGTTTGGTTTATGTCGCAGCGAGTTCAAATACTATACATTAAAAGAATATGCTTTGGTTAGTGACCTTTTAAAGCCAAAAAATATCTAGTCAATGCCATGACTGCTCAAATAGAATCAGTGTAGAGTAAGAAGTAGTAACTATTACTTACAGATCTGTTACAATAAACGTTAGAGAAAACAGAACTTGAATTGGAGACTGGACAACCCAGAGAAACTGGAAACATCGGGTACACAAGATACAAGACGAAGACAAATAAAATAAAAAAACACAACACAATATATGTTAGATGCCACTATGTGCAAACAAACACAAATAATGTTGAAAAAAGACATGAACCCTTCTGCAAACTACTCGAAGCAAGGACGAACCGAACATCGTTTTTAAGCGGGATTGGTAGTACGTCTTATGAGCAACGATAGCAACCACCATTTTAAATAGTGTGGACAGTCTGAAGATGTCACAAGGGGTAATCAAACAATGATCTACAAAACACTACACAGAAAACTAAAGATCGCGTAGCACGATTCCCACTAAAAACCGAGAAGCAGTTTATATTTCACTAGTGGCGCCCGTCGTGTTGATCTTGTTACAAACCCGGTTATAAGCCGTGGATGAGGAAAGGACATAGGTTAAGATGATGGTTTAATCAATTGAATATTCCAATCCTAACACAAGGCCGGTTCTTATTTCAAGGTTTTGCCATCTTGATAAATGTAGCCAGTGTTACCAAATTTATTTCCTTTCTCATTACATAAATTTATTATAACGCTCAACGATCCAAGGACAATTTTGAATGAAGAATCTAGTATATTATTATAGTATATTAATCATCTTGTTTATCAAGAGACACTTTAATCCAAACGTTTTTCATGAAAAGAAAAGTATACAAACATTGATGGTCACTGATTCCACCAATATCAACAAATTTCACCTACAATAAGTAATGGAGAATACATTCCAAGTGTAGATTCTTAAAAATAATCAACGAGACCCGTAAGGTTCGAGTTGATTATGTTTAAGAATCTACAAGTTGGAGTGTATTCTCTTACATAATACATTTCTATCTGCAACAGTGTTTTCATTTTATATTTTTACCTTTTTTAATATTCGGAAAGCTAAATAAGCCACAATCAACAAAAAAATAAACAACAAAATTTTATCGGCATTCGTGCATTCGATTCTCGCTTCTTTTTTTTTAAATATTTCAAGGTCTTTCAAGTATCCCAAATGTTCACCTGTTGTCTGTCTGATTTGTTACATTGAGCTCGGTTCGTTTGTTGTTGTCCCCCGATGCTTCGTCAAAGGGGACTATAGAAATGGGTGTCGTCCGTCCATGTGTCCCGAATTGGTTTCCAGATGATAACTTGTGAATGAAAAGTCAGATTGAAGCTAGTTGTGGCATGTAAGTGTATCTTATGCATATCTAGTTCAAGTTCGATAATGACAATTTTTCAACAATTTTTACTAGAGTTGTGCCCCTTTTTATACCTCAAAATTGCTAAATATTTGGTTTCCAGATGATAACTTGGGAATAAATAGTCGGATTGAAACTAGTTTTGGTATGTAAATGTATCTCATGAATGTCTAGGTCAAGTTCGATAGCGATCATTTTTCGACAAAACTTACAAGAGTTACATCCCTTTTTATACTTCGTCCTTGTGTCCCGAATTGGTTTCCAGATGATAACTTGTGAATGAAAAGTCAGATTAAAGCTAGTTGTGGCCTGTAAGTGTATCTTATGAATATTTAGGTCAAGTTCGATAATGACAATTTTTCAACAATTTTTACTAGAGTTGTGCCCCTTTTTATTCCTCAAACTTGCTAAATATTTGGTTTCCAGATGACAACTTGGGTACAAATAGTCAGATTGAAACTAGGTTTGGTATGTTAGTGTATCCCATGAATATCTAGGTCAAGTTCGATAGCGATCATTTTTCGACAAATCTTACAAGAGTTACATCCCTTGTTATACTTCAAAATTGCTAATTTTTTGGTTTCCAAATTATAACTTGTAAACAAAAAATCAGATTGAAACTAGGTTTGGTATGCAAGTGTATCTCATGAATATCTAGGTCAAGTTCGATAATGATGATTTTTTGAGAAATCTAACCAGAGTTACTCCCCTTTGTACCTCAAAATGGTCCTTGGGTGGTCCCCTTTCAGAATTATTTAAGTTAGGTGGGTGATACAGGCTCACCTGAACCTCTAGTTCACAGTAGTTTCAAAATTTAAATTTACCATATAACCTTGGCGTCGTATTGCGAGAATACTAGTCAGTTCTGAACATAAATTATG
>MJUT01029050.1:4846-51689 GCA_002080005.1 Gigantidas platifrons | reverse complement strand
CAATAGATATATATGTATACTAACATATTACATCAAAGAAATGTCAGTATATTATCCAATTAATGTGTAATTAGTTAATTTATATATGTAAACAAAAGCACATGGTCAAATCTGTTCTTATCTAAATAACAAGGATGAGCTTATCTATCAATCAGTGGTGTAATATAAACCAGACTAGTTAAGCAAAAGTAAACAGTGAAAACATTAAAACATTCTATGATATATAGTGCTATGTTGGAATATATTGTCATCAAAGTGTGTTGTTGATCAACTTAGCTTTAGTTTTATAGTATGATGATAACAATTGATGAAATAAAATTATGTTTTTAAATCCCACATAATTTGTGAAGTAAAAATTATAAATTTTGGCAAAATGATATGGGGAACCCCTTTGAACCCTCTTCTACTTCGTATTTGTAAACGTGTGATGAGAGTTTTATATATATAACCCTACATTTGGAGAGATGAAATTTTGGCTACATAATTATATAACAATGTCGTTCCTTGTTCACAGCGAGTGCAATAATTTTCAATTATGAAAGAATATTATCCATTACTGTGAACTGCTATACTGACGAAATTGTCATTTTCATTGATTGTTTTATTTACTCGTGTAGTAATTTGTTAAAGGGCATTTAATTTCCCAGAAAGAACGTCAGTTTGTTATCTTTACACCCATTGGTTAATCAGGATATTGAATTTCGAATTTCGAATTTCAGATATTGAATCTCGAATTTCGAATCTCGAATTTCGAATGATCCTTCTGGGCTTTCGTACAATTGTACTATAGTTTCATTATATCTAGAGCTGATATATATATTTAATATTTTTCACTTGAAAAACCTTGAAATTCATTGCAAAAAAAGTGTTATGCTCCTGGTATTTTAACAACATATTTCGATAGCAATTTTGTCATGAAAAAGATATTTCAATGATATTTTGTGGGCAAAAGCATATAATAATAACAACACACTTTTATTAGCAGCATTAACATATAAAAAGACAAGAAGTACAGCTATAGAAAGTTTATGAAAGGAAAATGAGTCATTTTTTTTTAAAATACTGCCCCTATCCAATGTAAGCAATCTGTTTTGCAAAGAAGCTTGGAATTGAGGGGGGATTTTCAAACACACAGGTGACCATATAGTCGAGAAGACAATGAAAATAGGGTTGTCTCCCATACCCCAAGCCTACAACCTTAAATGTGACAATGCCAATTTAACCTATGAACACAATTGTATTATATTTAAATATGTTTTTGATTATATTAAATATTCAATAATATTCCTTATCACTGAAATGAATTGGGTGAACATGTACATCATATGAATCCATCTTAATTTGTCCTTCTGTCTGTGAATATTCATCATCGATTGGTTATTAGTGCTATATATAGTAGTTGCATGTTTTTGGTGTACCTATTTAATGTAGGAAGTTGTAATTTGGAGAAGACTTCATAAGTGTATTTAACTTGTGACTAATACATTTTGTCTATTTAATTGGCAAATACAATATGCTTAAACTAAACTAATTTGAATATTTGTTGAAATGGTTCTTAATCTAGATCAATTGTAGATATACATGTATTGTTGGTGACAACATGGAATAACATAAGAGGAATACTTACAGCAGTTTAAGGTTTTTCAAGTTGTTGAACATGTCTGATTTGATTGATGTGATTTTATTGTAAAACAAATGACTGCAAGATAAAAGTATATATCAGTACTTGAAACATGTATACTCTATGTGGTGACATTTCATTGTAGGACATTGAATAAAGTTTAACAAGTTATTAATAAGTCTTGATTATTGATGATTTGATTGATAAAATGAAAAACTAAATATACCACACTGTCAGAACAACTTCAGTATATAATAGGAAAAGCATAGGCATATGGGCGAAGTAGCTACCTCTGATTTGTATTGTGTTAGAATTGGCTGCAAAAAGCACACACACACCTCAAACGTATTTGTCTAAAATAATAGTCATCCAGCATCATAACTTGATTATCAATGAAACTTAAATTTGAGCATCATGGCCATCATATTAAATCGGACATCGTAAACAGTGGGTGCTTGTACTCTAATCAAATAACTTTTCATTCCAAAAAACTCTGGTAATCCTACATACTAAATTACTAGTTACGACAAAGAGGACATGTTGGCTAATCAAAAGTTATGCATGTCATTAATGAATTTACCATTAAAGAGTAATATAATGACTTTCGTACTTTATTTTGGATGCCAACATTTCCGAGGAATCCATACAGAGAAAGATATTTGACAGATTCTTCTAGTTCTTCAACAAAATAAAACTGTCTATAACTATGACTAAGCTTTTGTCCTCAGTCAAAGAAGGACTGCAATCATAATGTAACAAAGTCTATCCACGTAGTAGCTTCAATAAAATGTGGATACTGAAATACTCTTATGATCTTCTGAATAATTTTAATTCTCGTTTTTATTCTAGAGAAGTTCATCTTTCCAAAAAATAACCCCCACAGTTTACAAACCATTCCTCTTGAAAATGCATAAGCACGTTGAAAGAAATCATTTGCAACGTAGTTCACTTTAAAATGGTAACCAACAGCACAAATGTATATTCTTTAGTCATGAATTAACTTGTTTTTTTTTGTCAAGCATGAAAAAAGACAAAATGCGCTACACAGAAAATGGAGTCATCACTACGTTGGAATTCCGGTATCGATAACATATCTGTAGAGTTCAGAAGGCACATTTACCAGCAACTTGTTTTATATTTTAACAAAACAATGCCTATTACCTGTATTGACATATTAGGTTTATACTTTTGTACAAATCATGCTAAATGATACTCACAGACTTTGTAAGTTTGGTAGATGGTTGAAAGTGTTGTCCTCTATCACTGATATGTCATCGTGGGCTAAATGCCTATAAATAGTCAACAAATATATTATGTTTATACTTTATTAAGTCTGTAGCTTTCTGTTTTGACTTAAGGAATGCATATAGCAAAATATTGCGTAATTCTGAGTTGATTCAATACAATGTATTTATATTCTTGTTAAGAAAAATAAACAAGCCATTATAATCAATGTAGCTATTTACAAATGTGGGCTTCAGATTGGTCTCAATAAATAAATGCCCTCAATCTTACCTGTTACACTGTAATTGTACTTTGTGATTAGAATTATAAAAGATATTTTATTTTGTTGTAGAATTTGAATATGGATGTGCATGTGCTAATTGAACGGATGGACATGCGGTCAATGAAGTTAGGACGGACATGCGCTAAATGCACCTAGCTGATATATTTAATCGAATCCTCCCGTCAAATGGGTTTTAAGATAAAGGAAAACATAAACATTTTTTAAAAGTGCTAGAGAAATATGCTCTTTTTTAAAAGAGGCCTTTGAAATTAGCAAATTTGACTCCGTGTCAACTGGACCTACCGATAAGACCTCCACAACCGCCACCGAATGACTCCCATTGCCTTTGGCTGAATAGCGTCGATGTACGATACTACTGGTTTTTCAATTCACTTTTGCCGCAGAATAATACCCAATACCCTCAAACAGGACCCCATTTTCACACAATAAATGCCGACGCATTTTCAAAACTTAACCTTGTGTGACCTAACACGCAAAACTGACCAGATCACCCGACTTTACCACAAAGCGTTTAGAAATACCAGGACTTGTTTTCTGAAGAGAGATAGTTGATCAGTTGCCAAAATGATTTAAGGAAAACTTAATAAGTTATGAAATAGTAACGACTGACCTAGAAAGTTGGTATCATTATCCGCTTCAAAACCGTCACCGGATGGAACCGGAGGCACCTCCACACCGCCACCCCTCGAGAGGTGTTGAACGTGGTGTTTATCCAATAAACATTTTGAATTTAAATTTTAAATTGAAAGTGGCCATCGAGAATAAGGGTAATAACAAAATTAACTAACACTGAGCAATCTTCCAAAAGGAAAGGCAAAAACTCGTAAGTCAACAAACAGACAAAATCAGTCAACGACCGGAAAACTGGGAAAACGCAATGACCCTGACTTGGTACAGGCATTTCCAAAGAAATGGTGGGTTGAATAAGATTTTACGGCACAGAAACTCCCGGTTCCATTACGGTTAAAAGGTGCCGGTTGTCACTATAACATCATTTTTAACACTACTGGGACAAAATAGGTATAATGGTAGTAAAGGCAGTACTTTATGAAAATCCATTGTTTATTATCGTCTCTGCAGAACGATTTAACTAAACGGTCATCTTCTTACACAATTTGATTTCAAATGAGATGTTGAATGACGTCATGTCTAAACCATTATTACTTAATCCTTATCTTTATACATTTTCCATATTTACTTTATGAAAATCCATCGTTTATTATCTTCTCTGCAGAGACAGACTATTTTTCGACAAGATCTTGGCATCGGAATATAAACTTTTTAAGAGATCGAATAAGGCGAATTTTTTTTTAGCCCTGTTCCAGCAGCCTGTTTCTCAGATAAAGATGGCGTTTAAAGAAATCAGAGTAATTGCTACTGGTCCTTGCATAACGAATCAATTGCGAGATGTAGACACCATATGCAGGAGAAGCTGGTATATTGCTTCACATATTTGGAAAATTTATGACTTTAAAATTGAAATCATCCCGTTTATCATAAATTTTAGTACTGAGTTGACCACTGTCGTCAAAATCGATGTATATGTCCAAAAATGATGCGAACGAAGCTTTATTTGTGGTTTCTTTAATTTCCAGCTCTAGAGGATATATCAATGGAAGATATTCTGCAAATCTAGGATTATTGATTGATAAAACGTCATAAATATACCTGTATGTGAAATTAAAGGTTCTAGGTTCATGAATCTTCTTATCTTTTACAAGATTTTGAAGAAACTCCGACTCATATGAGTATAAAAATAAATCGGCTAGAAGAGGGGCACCATTCGTACCCATTGGTATTTCAACCACCTGCTGAAACAGCGCCCTCCAAATATACCAGGTCAAATGTAAGTCAAGTTTAGAATACTCTATAGTGAAAGCATTTTGACTATTTCATACAAAAACTGTGATGAATGTTTATCCGCAAGTTCCCAGCCTGTTCGTTTCACTGTTACACCAGTATCCAATAAAAGACCACTCTCTGACAGCCCAACTGATTTATCGGCTACTCAAAAGCAGCTGATTAGACACATTCGTAGACAGAACTCTATTGGTGATCTCCGAGATATTGGACACAAACCTGCCGCCAAAGCCCCTACACCTATGTAATTGAAGCAAGCATTCAGGCATGGGTAGACAGTTATATTAATCACCTGATTGAAACTATCAATAAACAACAAACAACATATTCTGGCCAAGAGGGGAAAATACTGTTCAAATAATAAACTAGCCGAACAAAGTGCTAAAATATCAAAACCATCAAGCTACAGAACAAGTGTGGACAACTAAGAACAATATGCTGAAATAAATGCTCTGTATAATAAAATGTCAGGACTTGAAATTCCAATGGAGAGTCAAGAACAGTATTCCAGAAAAAAGAGTCTCAAGCATCATAATATACATGTGCTAGTTGATGAAAGGGGAAGAATTGTACACCCAGTAGATATTGATAAACTCATTAAGCAAGTTTGTAGCACAACACTTGGGTTAGCTATGAGCAAACATGACATTGGAAGATCACATGTAATAGGAAAGGTGACAAATGGCAAGGCTCAAGTTATTTTCAAGTTCGTATCATATAGAATAAGAAACAGTGTCTACACCAACAAGAAAGCTCTTAACGATGACAGACATGGTATGCTTATAACTGAGAATCTCACTAACTACAGGACTCAGCTGGCTAAAAAAACTTGCTCAACTAAAATACTCTAGGCAAATTTATACATACTGGACATCTGATGGTAGAATTATGTCAAACAACCTGAAACAAGCAGGAAACAAACAGTTAACAATTTTGGTGACATGAAATTTGAAAAGTCCAACCAACCATACACATCCTTCAAGTCAAGTGGCATTGAGCCATAACATTATACACTACTACATGTATATTGTGTTGTATTTATTTCTATAAGACTTTGTATTGCTAACATATTATTAGTTGTATTTATTTCTGTAAGACTTTATATGGCTAACATATTATTAGTTGTATTTATTTCTGTAAGACTTGATATTGCTAGCATATTATTAACATATTTGTTTTTTCTTAGTTGTATAATGGACTCCTTTTGATAACATCTATGTGAAGAAAAAAATCAAAATTATAAAAACTTTAACATGACATTGTATGGTCAATTACCACTGTATCAATAATTATAACCCTGAAGCTTGTTGAATAATCCCATATTCCTCCTAGAATAATCATAAATTTTAAGCTTCTGATCTTGGGTAAAGTTTTTAAATTTTCAAATGTTTGATTAAAGTGTACGAAATTAAATTATCATCTATATCTTTATAATTTATCAGCTGTATCTTTATAATTTGTCAGCTATATGTTTATATCAGCTATATGTTTATAGCTTATCATCTATATGTTTTATAATTGATCATATATTTCTTTATAAATTATCAGCTATATGTTTATAATTTATCAGCTATATGTTTATAATTTCACCAACTTTTGTTTTTGTCAGGTAAACATTGAGATATAGCGTTAAAATATTTGATGTCGATTTTATTAAGAAGACAATATTGAAGGTTCTGATGGGTAAAATGTTTACAAAATCAAACGTATTTATACAGGAATAATTTCTGCTAAGTGCATTTTTGATTCACTACTTTTAATTGTTTGGAATCCATCTGTAGTAATTTTTACAATCTTTACAAATATCATACTCTGACCAATCAAATCTTCTCAATTTTATAATTGTTTTGTAAAATGCAGAGACTTTCAAGGCTCCAAAAGAAGAGCTTGAAGATACCAAAGGGGCAATCAGAATCCGTATATCGAAGAAGAACAGATCACACTGTGGCCAAAAGAAAAAGTACAAAAGGACAAACACCAATCTACAAAACTTACATATAAAACTAAAGATCAAGTAACACGAACCCCAATAAAATCCGGGAGAGAACTCATGTGCTCCGGAAGGGTAAGCAGTTCTTGCTTCACTAGTGGTATCCGTCGTATTAATCTAGTTGTGACACAGGTATTCCATAGCGGCCAAGAAAGTCATGGTGGGAACCGTAAAATTTTTCGAAGTGATGACTTCGACTTCACCAATAGGAACCCTTGGATCAGTAGTTTCATTGTTAGCAGCAACCCTCTATCAAGAAAATCCTGATAGGAATCACAAGCTCTGGAATATCGTATCATCTGAGAGATATATACTCCATATCCAGGTGCTGCTGGAATGTTGCCACATATAAATGGAAAGTTCACAATGGGAAAATTGAAATAATTTCTTTTGTCGTGAAGTTTCATTCTTAACCGATCCTCACTGTCGATTTCGAGGTGTAGGTCAAGGTATGAAGCAGACCTATCTGTATATGTGGTATTCTTTATTTGAAGCTCAATGGGATAGATGTGATCAACAAAATCACCAAACCTAGAATTATTTAGTGAACATGAAATTAAAGCATCGGGCTAGCTAGGAAATCCGAAGTATTTTTTAAGATTAAAGTGTTTAAATATTTGAATAATATACAATGTATTATTGATATAGTGTTGTGTTGGTTGATTAATATGACTTAGTGTCACTTTTCATTTTTATATTTATTTATAAACTATATTCAACTTTCCTGTTGCTGTTTTTTTGTAGAAACCTTCCAGGAGTTATTATTAACGGCTTCAAAAAATGTAGATCATCTTTTGTAATGCAAATATTAAAGTACGCATGCCTAAAGTTGGCACAAAGTATTTGTGGTTTGTTCGATTTGCTTAAATGACTTATTTTATGAAATGAACATTGTGTATTTTGTGAGATATATATCTCAATATTTTTCTAAGTATGCATATCTTAGTGTAAATCTACTTTGGATTACAGTCATATCGCCCTGACTGCTAAACATCTTATTAAAAAAATAATAATTATGCATAATGAATTAAAATTACAAATTAAAGGATTACATGACGGTCATTGGACTGTCTAATACCAAGAAAGGGTGTATGTGTGGACTGGTAAATTTTCGGGTAGAATCACACCAACATATCATGTTAACTAACTTACAGTGTTCGGCTCTTGCCTTATCTTTCTTCTACAGTGTACGATTCCGGAAATTAATATAGTTTTCCTGTCATTTGTATTACAATTTATCCTAATTATAGTTGATGTAGAGATACATCCTGGTCCATGTACGTACAATTCCACTGGTAAACATTACCATTAATAATGTCGACAAATATATTTCCATTAGAAGTTTTCGAAATAAATTACTAAATTGCACTTTCTTCAAAATTTCGTCGATGAATCTGATATAATATAAATTTAGATGTGATTATTAATGATGATGATTTATCACTTGATTTTATTTCAAATACCGTCATGAGGGAGGATCTTAATAACTCAGGTGGTGGGCTTCTCATTTATTCTAAATATGATATATTTGTTGAACGTGTAACTGACTTAGAAAACGAAACAATCTGGATAAACGTTCGAGCTAGAGGTCAAACCTTACTTTTGTGTAACCCTTATCGACCTGAATGGACAATGAATACTGAACACGATTAAATCACGCAATAGGGATGGGTTGCCAGGTAAACGATAATATTGTGATTTTGGGTGATCTTAATTCCGACTTATTCATAGCTAATGATACATTAATAGAAACTACGATGCTGTTTAGCTTAGTCAATATTATTAGAATTACAGACCATAGTAATACTTTACTTCATCTTCTCTGCTTCATCCTATTATTATTAGTGATACTGTGAATTATATCTATTCTGATGTCTTAAAAGAACCATCAGAAATTAACTATCATTATGCCTCTGTGGCTTTTTGTAACGTAATTACAAGAGTTGTGGAATATTTGTGTAAAATAATCATTGTGTTCTGATCAAGAGTGCAGTTGGCATGATGGCAAAACCAAGCTTCAATTAAGGCCTATATAAATGATGGACCATGTGTTCGCTACCTTCTAGATTGATGACCATTTCCCTGAAGAGATGTTTACCTGATGAACCTGATTGTTGTGTTGTTATTAATGAACGATAATTTATAAGTATCTGTTAATAATCATTCATAATGTAATATTCATATCGGGGATAAAGAAGTTAACAATAACCGTTATGCTTTCTCATTTTTTGGTAAACTGTTAAAATCACATACTGTGTTTCTACTTGGAATATACGATCACGAGCCATGTGGACTTTGAACATAAACATAAACATTTTCGATATAACTTGATGGGATTCAGATTCGACCTCGCCACTATAGGTATTAATAAAAGTTGCACAATTATTTTCATCATTCTTTTTAAAACTCATTCCGTCACATATTATACGATGTCTAAAGAGTGTTGCTGGTTCATTTAAACGGGAAGTCTGGCTATATGATATAGGTAATAAACACATTTTTGTTTCTCAAAAAAAAAAAATATAGAAATAAATGACCGGAGAACTCTCCTCTGCCAATTTGATGATGTAGATTACACGAGTAATCAAACTACCATTTGAAACATTTCTCGAATCGAATTGGGAGTGTATTCCAATCAAGACAATTACTGATAGATCTAATGACAAACCGTGGTTCACCATTGAAATCCTGAAATAAATACGGACCAGGGACCGACTCCCCAAAGTAATGTTTAAAAATCATAGAAACGCGGATATTTGTAAATATCAAAACATAGAAACAGGGTTAATAATTTGCTTTAAAAATCGTAAAAGAAAACTTTGAAACTTAGATAACATTATTTTTGATTGATCGATTGATTGATTGATTGATTGATTGATTGATTGATTGATTGATTGATTGATTGATTGATTGATTGATTGATTGATTGATTGATTGATTGATTGATTGATTGATGTTTAACGTCCAGCGAGCAATCGGTCAGCTATATTCACGACTAGAATATGTCTACAATAAATCAATATGTAGGTTGAAAACGGGGGACGGATAGGCCAATGGGCAAACAAATTTAAACCACACGGGACTCGAAAGAAGGAAAGGTGATGGGTAGGGACGGATAATTTAGCCAGTGCAACAGTCTCCTACGGACCACTCATCATGAGCATAATGCTCATAATGAGCTGTTACACTGGGTTCTTTAACGTGCGAAGAAAGTGGCAATCTCTTTACACGGGAACTCGGTTTTATTTACATCTCATCCGAATGACAGGATGGTTGTGAATTCATACATCCCGCACAACCGACGGACGCCCCTTCAAACAAAAGAAGCTCTCGGTCCCATGTCTATATCCCGGAGTTTCCGAGGGGTTCATTATTTTTGAAAATGCATCAAATAATAAAGCCTATGTGGAAATCAGGACACTGATTTTAAAGTCGAATACAGGATCTGGTAAGTTTCTCCCTTTTCAAAGCACAATTAATTATCAAAATCTAGAAGAGGTTGCTTATGATGACGAGGAAAAATGTGACTTGATAAAGGAGTACTTTAGTTTAACATCCAAAATGGGATGAAGCAAATTCGTCCCTCCCCGATATAGAATTGAAAAAAATAAATATAATATAACCAATCTTAATGTAAGTGTCAAAGGAAATTTTACATAATTCAAATTCTTCATGCAAACAAGGCATCGCGACCGGATGTCATCAGCCACAAAATGTCCAAATAAAATAGCATTACCTTTGCAAATAATATTCAATAAATATCTCCAATAAAGTAATTATCCGACGAACTGGAAACTAGCTCATGTTATTGCAGTATATAAAAAAATGTGATTGTTCATTGCCGTCTAATTACAGACCAATATCACTTTTAAGCTGTTATGGGGAAGACAATGTCGAGAACTACATGTATATACAAACATGTTTATAACATCTCTATCAAAATATATTTATATATGAATATCAATCCGGTTGTCTTCCCAGGCATTCAACAGTACATCAATTATTAGAAATTTATAATGGCATTTTAAATTCATTGGAGACTAAGGAAGCAAATTGTTTTGTATTTTGTGACTTTTCTAAAGCATTCGATAAAGCTTGGTATTCTACATACAGTGAAAGCATATGCTATAACTGGGAAATTCATTAATCGGTTTAATACCAAACTACTATTTGAAAATAAGTAATGCAGAAAAAATGGCTGGCATGTTGTCTCTTTGTCATATTAAGTTATAGACAAATCTGTCACTTTTTCTAAAGGGTTTAAATAGATTCTAATAAATGTCATCTCTGTCCCCTGTTTTTTTTTTCTTTCTTTTTCTTTTCTATTTACTAATTAGTGTATACTGTATTAAATATATTTATGTATGTTTGTATTTATGTATGTATATTTGTTTGCTCATGTTGTACTTCGTGCCTGAGTTGAATTAATAAAAATCTTTTGAATCTTGAATATTTATTTAAAAGGTAGACAACAAAAAGGTATAATTTTTCAGCAAATTGTGAAATATTTGCAGGAGTTTCACAAGACTCAGTCCTTGGACCTCTCTTATATATTTAAATTATATTGTTGACAAACTTATATCACTGAGCAGATTATTTACAGGTGACACTTCGTTCGGTTATTCAAATCAGGACACAATACATTTGAAAAATGTTATTGATCATGATTTAAATTAAATGGACATATGGTCAAAAGGTGGCTTATGTCATTTAATCCTGACAAAACAGAAATCATGATTTTCACTAATCGTAGCATTCCAGAAAATCTTGATTTCTCATTTAATGGTAAATCAATGTCCAATACTACTTCTCATAAACATTTAGGCATTCAATTTTGCAACGATGCTAAGTGGAATACCCATGTTGATAATATTCAGAGTAGTCTATCTAAACATTTGAACATTCAACGTAGATTGAAGTTTTGGAATATGTATGTGAACTATGGGATTGGAAATTCACACAAACTGTGACAACTTCAACTTGAAGCTGACAGAATTGTTACAGGCTTACTTATTTTGAAAAAAAAAAAATTTTATATATCGTAACAGCTTGAGAATTACTATCTGTGAGACGGAAGGGAAAGAAAATTCAACTTTTTCATAATATAGTTAATACAAATACTCCTAATTATCCTTGTATATTGATTACCCCCACCATACAATGTACATCAGTGAATCCGTTGAGAAATGTGAATGATATTATTTTACCCATTGGTAGACTGTCCTCAACAAGAGATTGTTTTATCTCCTCCACAATAAAAATGTAGAATAAATTAAATGACACTATTCAAAACGTTGATTCCATATCAAAATTGGGGCCCGGGTGGCTCAACGAGTTTGGTCGCTGGATCTAACAACTCATACAAGCCTATCACCAATAGGGCATGGGTTAAATCCCGACTTTGTAAATGACAAACTAGAGGCTCAGCACTAAGCCGAGCCTGTTTCGCTCACCTTGGTTTCTGCTCTCAATAAACTTAATACAGAACATTCCACAGCCTATAGGTACTTCCCACAGGCCTCTACATTAACATTTTTTTTAATTTGTCCCTTCGGACAACTAACTAAAACGAGTTGCAATTCAAAATCATTTGGACTTGTTTGATACTCGGGTATGAAAAAAAACTTCCGGTATGGGATGGGATGACCTTGGGCCTCAACTCTCGGGGCATTCACTTTGTCTATGCACCATGATCATAAATAAATATGGTTTAGGGGAGGGGATGTCAACCATTAAAAAGTTCACCTCAGGTAGGGGGTGGGGTGTGACACCCGGGTCCTGAGCTATGAGGCATTTAATTTGCATAGTCACCCGATCATAAATATATATGGCTTAGGGGTGGGGATCTCAACCATTAAAAAGTTCACTTCAAGTAGGGGATGGGATATGACCCCCAGGTCCTGAGCAATAAGGCATATATTTTGCTTAGTCACCCTGATCATAAATATATATTGTTTAGCGATGGGGATCTCAACCAATAAAAAAATCACTTCAGGTAGGAGTGGGGTATGACCACCGGGGCCTGAGCTATAAGACATTTAAATTTGCCTAGTCACTCTGATCATAAATATATATGGTTTAGGGGTAGGATCTCAACCATTAAAACGTTCACATCAAGTAGGTGAAGGGATATGATCCCCGGGCCTGAGCTATAAGGCATTTAATTTGCCTAGTCACCCTGATCATCAAAAAATATGTGGTTTAGGGGTGGGGATCTCATCCATTAAAATGTTCACTTCAGGTAGGGGTGTCGTAGGACCGCCGGGGCCTGAGCTATCAGGCATTTATTTTTCCCAGTCACCCTGATCATAAATATATATGGTTTAGGGGTAGGGCTCTCAACCATTAAAAAGTTCACTTCAGGTAGGGGATGGGTATGACCCCCGCGCTTGAGCTGTAATGTATTTAATTTGCCTAGTCACACTGATGATAAATATATATGGTTTAGGGTTAGGGATCTCAACCATTGAAAAGTTCACTTCAGGTAGTGGTGGGGTATTAGACTCCAGGGACTGAGCTATAAGGCATTTAATTTGCCTAGTCATCCTGATCATAAATATATATGGTATAGGGGTGGGGATCTCAACTATTAAAAAGTTCACCTCAGATAGGAGGTGGGGTATGACCCCGGTGCCTGAGCTATCAGGCATTCAATTTGCCTAGTCACCCTGATCATAAATATATATGGCTTAAGGGTGGGGATTTCAACCATTAAAAAGTTCACTTCAGGTAGGGGATGGGGTATTACCCACCCCCAGGGCCTGAGCTATAAGGTATTTAATTTGCCTAGTCACCCTGATCATAAATATATATTGTTTAGGGGAAGGAATCTCAACCATTAAAAAGTTCACTTCAGGTAGTGGGTGGGGTATGACCCAAGGCCTAACCTATAATGCATTTAATTTGCGTAATCACCCTGATCATAAATATATATGGTTTAGGGTGAGTATCTCGGTCACATTTTTTTTGTATACAGATTCATTTTAACTGTATTATATTAAAGTAAATGTTAATATTTAATTTAAATTATCTCCCTTTCCACAGAAAAACATTTTTTTAGAAAGCATACAATCATAAATATGAATTTCCTGTGGCGGCCATATTTGTTAATGAATCGGGACGAAATGAGCAAACGTTGTAGAGGACCTTCCATATATGCTTCCTACCAAGTTTCAATTCATTTGGCAGAGGGGTTATAGAGAAGATTAAAATGTGAAAAGCTAACGGACGACGGACGCCAAGTGATGGTAAACGCTCCCATTACCTTTGGCAAGGTGACCTGAAATTAATGAAATAATGTTGAAAGTGGCGTTAAAACACCAAAAATCAATCAATCAACCATATCAAAATTTAAATCAGAATTAACGAAAATCAATGAAACTGACAATCATGCTGTTCCTTAATATTATTTTTATGGCCGTTGTAAAATGAATAATATCTTAACCCAACTACGAAGTTCAGGTTCGGTTTTGAATTATGATTTATTTCGAGTTGGAATAGTAGCTGATTCATCTTGTCGATGTGGTGTTGCCCTTGAAAATAAAACATTTTTTTTTGGATTGTCCAATATATTTAGAAGCTAGAACTACATTGATAGGTCATCTCAACATGGTTACAACCTGCTATGCTTTATATATTAAGGGTGTAGGCCCGGCTAACCCCAACATCTTCCCATAGTTCTTTTTTTTTTTAATTTGCATCATTGAAAAGTCATGTCTAAATACATTATCTGCCAATGTTTCAAGAAATTTCACCTTACCGTTTTCTCCATAGCATCCTAAATATAGCAATTTTGGAAGTATTCTTGACCCCAGTTGGCAATACTACTTTCGGAGGCTTCTAACAGATATACACATTTATTTCTGGTTGAAAGGGAACATTTTGGCTTTAATACACCTGAGAGTGTTATTGTTAAATAAATATGAAATAGATAGCATATATGAATATCATGTTTGGAGATAATCATGTGCAAGCAAAGCAGTTGAAATTGGAAAAAAAGATGGGATGCCCTGAAATACTGTCCTGGTATTAACAATCTGAATTAAAAAGATCATGTAGATTAATTTCCACCAAAAAATGTCAGTAAAGAATATACATATAGACATCATTAGACCAAATTTTACAAACTTTTACAGTCGGATTCTTAAGATATTTAAAATTATGTTTTTTATGAATGGCCTCCAGAAAAAATGAAATTGTCAAGGGAAATCGTTACACAATCAGCCTTTGCTATTTCTTTATTTGTGAGATAGAAAAATAGTTACTAATAACTAAAAGCTTTTGAATTCTTATATTTGTCATAGTAGATGTCCAAATTGCAATTGTCTTTTTTTTATTTTCAGGTCGGATGGGGAGGGGTGGTTTCAGGTTGACTCTACTGATGGGAGAAGACTTCATAAGTTGGCAAAACTTGTGTCCTATCCCTTTTGTTAATTTAACAAATAAAATCATCATCAACTAAACTCGATTCATTCATTAGATACCTTCAAATTCTGTGCTCCAGTTGTATTCATTTGATTCTAGTTATTTTTTAATAAAGATGTTTACGTGGGGCAGAGAAGATTAGGTACTACACACAAAATATTTCCCCAAACATAGTTTTCCATTTTTTTACCACCATAAAAATAATTTACACCTTGATTTATCTGATGTTCTCGTAGGGAATATAATTTTGAATGGCTAACAAGGTACTTCCAAAACTTCAGGGAAGAAATGCGGTGACAGAAAATCAATAATCTCTCTCATCTATATGCTGTCTTTTTACATTGTGCACAGAAGACGACGTCTCTCACCTATTGCCTGTGCTGTGTGTTTCATACGGCACAAACAAATCAATAATCGCAAGTTGTGTATTTAGTAATCTTAACAATATGACATCGCTGTAAACTAAAGAAAAGTTTAAATACACTTAGTTATTTTCCATTTATCACATATTGCCGTGATGTGTATTTCATAAGGCACAGAAAATCATATGACATCGCTGTCCATGTACACTGCAGCAGATGACACGCATTTCACTTGATGACAGAAAATCAATAATCGTTCTCTGTGACCTTTGTCCAAAGACACACGTAATTTATGTGTTTCCTATGATAAGAACATACTTATTAATGTTGGAACATTCAGATAAAAATGTTATCAGTCTCGAGATGTTATATATCCCGTTTTAAAAGGCAGTGGTTTTGTTAAAAGGTTCGGCTAACGCCTCACCTTTTATCAATACCACTGCCCTTTAAAACGGGATATATAACATTTCGAGACTGATAACATATAATATCAATCGTTAAACACTTATTTGTTTTCTCTGTTTTATGAAATATGAATCTCTCTCAAACTGTCAGCAATCCTATTTTAGGAATAGAGGTTATTTTGAGGGAATTTATATATGTGATAATTTGACATTTCACCTGCAAACTGAAAAATAAGTACACTTTGTGAGTCAGATGGTGTATTTACACAAAGCCTAAATTTCTTGAAAATAGCCATTATTATTTATAGAGGTATAAAAAAATCAGCTGGTTTGATGTTGACCAACGCAATTGAGGATTACATGCAACGGTGAAGTTATATTAAAATTAGACAAGCCAAAACAAAAAAGTAAGATGATTTATTTTCATGTTCTGTAGTGACATGAGTGTTACTAATAGTCAGACTGTCATGAACTGCTGAAAAATAATACAAAATTCAGCAAAATATAACAATGTATAAAATGACCACCATGTAAACGGGTCAGAAAACGTTTTACAAAAACTTGGCGACCGAAACGACCTATTGAATAAAATTCACAAATGTATGGAAAGGGAAAAAAATACGAGACCTTTCTAAAGACATACATCAAATGTTTACTGACGTTTTTGGCTAAGGCAGAAGGAGCGGAACAGGATCTCGGACGCGTCATCATCTCTCACCCCGATGTAAACCTCGCCAAAGTAGTGTTAAACACTATATCCCTGACCCATTATATCTACCCTTGGCTACGTTTGAGTGGCCCTATGCCATGAATATTTAATGATATAACATTTGTTGACCATTCGGATTGCTTGTAGCAAAGAAAGCAGTTTGATTTTAAAATTTAGCACTTTCATGATCACCTATCTGCCATCCTGAATGGACGGTAACATAGGGTCACTTGCGTGTGACCTGTAGTGTGATGTCTTTAGATCTTCCCACACCAAGATATATCAGTGACGGGAAGCAAGGGAGAGACGTGATTGTAACAAGATTGGATGCTAATGAAGAACAGTGTTTTTATTTTACTTATTCTTTATACTCATAATCATTGTAGATAGTACAAATCTATATATATAAGAGTTCGTCTTGGTTATGATCGTATGGTAGTTAGATTTATAACTACCTATCAAATCTGTGTCTATCACCACGAAAGTTGTTAGTTCGAGTCCTGCTCATGGTGAGGTGTACTCGATGCAACATTATGTAATAAAATTTATCAGTGACTTAATGTAGGTCGGCGGTTTTAACTACCTGTGCTATCAGTGTATATCACCACTAAAGTTGTGAGTCAAAATCCCGCTTATGGTGAGGTTTACTGGATACAACATCATGTAATGAAGTTTGTCAGTGACTTAATGTAGTTCGGTGGTTTTCTCCAGGTACTCCAGTTTCCTCCATCAATAAAAAAGACCGCCATGATATAACTGAAATATTTTTGAAAGTGGCATTAAACACCATAACCCTAATCCATTTACATATAAATATATAACAATTGTAGACTCATCTATACAGAAACAGTACTAAACTATTTATATATACAAGACAGTAATATACAAGAACATGTACAAATATTTATGTACAAAATAAGTTTACAGTTTCCTTCTTTAGTTTAGTTTAAACATAAGACAAAAAGGATAAGACACAAGTTACACAAAGCTGTAAATTTTTTTTCCGATCGACAATTTTAACTAGATATTTTAAAATGGCATGCATAGTACAAAAGAATAAATTACAATTATTGAATGCAATTTAAGTATAGATACAGGGCTCACCACACATAGTGAAAACAGGGCGATTTGACTTCTCTCTCTCTTGACTTAAGGGTGAGGTGAGGGATAATCTGGGAGACTTCCGAAAATCGATCCAAATTTTAACGTTTCTTTCCCCACTACCGCATGTACCCCTATCTTTCACAAAACGAACGTGCTGCACAATGATCTTAAAAAGGATGCAATTAATGAGTAAAATATTGATCATCAAACCCTGTATGGGTCAAATTTCAGGAATATGGGAGCTCCTTTTATGTGAATATTGAAGAAAAAGTATGATTATTGGTGAACAAAATACGCACTTGAAAAGACTGACAGGGTGACTACAACTTCACTTTTTGACAGAAATTGGGTGATTTCATTGAAGCCAAGGTGAAGAAGTCACCCACTTCACCTGGTTTGGTGAGCCCTGTAGATAATAAAAAAATAAATAAATAAAGTAAATAACCATAGTGATTACACATGTGTGTTTGTGTTCCTCAGAAACCAGCTAAACAAAACAATAAGAACCTCTCAGACCTTCGAATAAAATCATACGTTTAAAAACAAGGTTTCTTTGCACATTTTAAGGGATATAATTTAATAATTAGATGTATACTATAAAAATTAAAAACAAATACATTTCAAGGGTCAACTGATTGAAGATCACACACACAGTTTTAATTTGTCGGCATCAATACTAGTTAATCAACTGATATTTTAAACATCAGACAGGCGTAAGAATAACACTTGTTTATATACTACTTTGTCAGTAACGTTAAAATAACACTTGTTTATTAACTACATTGTCAGTAACGTAATATTCCTCAATGATGAACACACGTCAGGCAATATTGAGATGGAATGAAAATAAAAGTTAATAAAACAGTTGACTGGTTTCACTAAGTGCTCCAGACACTGGAGACAATTATCAAAGAAGGGGGAATTTATTTCTTTTTACACGTACAATTGAAAAGATGGAAAAGATGTATGGCCAATATGAGAAAAATATTTCAGATACAAATTTAGAGGGTGAAAATTCCATAAGATGAAAAGTGTTAGTAGGGAGAATTTACATAGTTAATATAACTTGCTTGACAAGTGTCGCCATCATTGCTTGTTAATATTCTCAACAGTAATTACAAAGGAATGTATAATGTTATACTTCAAGTTCATTCTGGAATGTACATTAAAATTCAACTTACAACATATGCACACATATTTTGTTACTTTGCAACTATATTTTATAGATAGTGCATTTTGCAAATAAAGAAAAATGAAGTTTAAATGCATTATGTATACACTGACGTTTTTGATGATGTCCAGAAAAGTTTAATATATGTTGTGTATATCTTTGTCTACTTGCTTGTCTAAATTAGTGTTGAATTCAAAATTACTGAATATTATAAATCAATTATTGAAATTTACATAATATATATTAAAATATGTAATTATTATGATTAAAATTAAGGATCGTCTCCCTTCGGAATAGGTAACAGTAGGCGAATTTTGGCGACCCCTTTCAAGACCTTTCTATTTCCTGTTCCCAACGACTTTTAAATTAATTTGTTTTCCAAGACTTTGATCATATCTTATGAAGGTAATGCCAAAAACGCATTGTCTACCATGAAGTATATACAGTCAATCCTGTATTAAGAGGTCACTTTTGGGACAAAGACAAATTGTCCTTATAAGACTTGTGACCTCTTAAGGTTCAATTTATATGAAATCTTCTTGACAAAATGATTGAAATGTTACCTTTTAATACAGGCGAGTTAGGTGACTGCTTAATAAAGGTGACCGTATAGGCAAGTTTGGCTGTATTTACATTATTTATATATACTGGTCTTCAGAAACACACAATTTACAAAATAAAATAAAAAATTAATTCAATTGTTTTGATTTATAAACCATTTGACAAATCCCCTGTAGTATATCATAAGATTTATGTTCAGTCTTTAGTATATTACACCAATCCAGCATAACGCAGGCTATTTATAGTCTCTGTCATAACACTGTTGGTGGAAAACTGAAATCACAAGACAATTACCACTGATCAATATATTCTAGTATATCTCGACAGCAAATAAATTTTTACATGTTTTCATTTTTTTATACTCGAAACAAAGTTGAATAGAATATGCTTGATGATGCGTGAGCTTTATTCATCAGACACAACAGAAGGAATAAATCATATTGAGACACGTACACGTTGTATGTCTAGTAATACCAGTAAGACTAACATACATGTACTGGTGAATAGTATACCCACAATTTGATATGAAACATCACATGGACATTTCTACATTTCGTCATGTATGGTCTAAAGGCAGTGGATAACTGCGATATTGTGTGTGCATTTCCGTTGTTATCCTTTAAATTGACTGTTGCATCTTGATACCAGTAGGTACATGTGGTTATTACAATAGGATGTCTTGGCACGTGGTATGTGTAGATGAATGTACTATTTGCCTATTAATATTAATACTGCACAAACAGCTGACTAATATATTCTTGCCGGAGCCACTGGTCTCATTTATTGTTATTTTTGTGTTGATATGTCAGAACTGATGTTGATTGTTGTATTGTTCATGTTCTTATTTTTCCGTTTCATTAGTGTTGATGTTTGTTTTTAGCTATCGTGTTCATGCCCTTTCGTTTTTTTTCTCTCCCAAACAACAATTTTAAATAATTTGGTTTGCAATCTGTCGACGTAGCGTACCTGTAGTAACCCGTTCTGTTCACTAAATTGTACAGGAAAATATCATTATACAGTAATTATCGTCTTAGGTTGCAATCTGAATTATTTCACAAAGAAATAAGTTTTGGCAAATAAACTAGTTTATTACCGACACGTTGTATTGAAATACCTTTACCAAGCTAGAAAAAATAACAATCACGTCTATGTTGTACTTGTTTCAACGATTTGTCCATTCGATCTGTAAACATATCTATCTTTTTTGAATTTAATGAGTATTCTGTAAAAACTGATGTCGTGTGTTTACACATTGATAAGGGGCATCGTGAAAATGAAATATGTTAATATATTGTGGCTGACAAATAGTGATATGGACTGACTGGTCAATTCAGGAGATCTGTAACGTTCTCATGTATCAATGGTATGTTGTGTCCAGCTGTAATACAACAAAATTATTATTATCTTTCTGTGTTGCTAGAGTTTTATATTAATTTGATTGATATTCAATTTTGTATATATTAATAACACAATAAGTTACCAAGAATAAAGCATTCCACGAACAATATGACTGTCAGATACCCTGTGTTCATTATATTGATATTTTCATGTAGGATATTTTTTCTCATGTTCAATTTAAGCTTCACATTAAATCTAATTTTCATGACATACAGCATTTCTACTAATGCATTTAATACTAGAGTTAAAGTTCCGTTTGTATTTCCCACTGTTTCCCCTGTCAAATGAATAATCATCTGAAATGTGCACCCTGGCTATATGTTTTCGTCGCTAAATAAATAATTAAATCAAAACATTTATTAGATCAGGACAGTAGCATAGCATTTTAGTAACCGTACACGCACATTAAGACATGAGAGGAGAACGACATTTCCTCATTAATGACTTATGTCAATGTTTATAAAGAGTGACACGACGGTTGCCACTATTGGAACAGGAACTGATTATTCTTCCGGAGCATCTCAGTTCGCCCCAAAAAACCAGAAATCCAGTTTGTCATAAGCAATTCCGAAATATTTCAACAAAATTAGATATATAATTATAGCATGTATGGAACTCACATGTATTATAGGTAGGTGTACATACAGCTACAATTGGTGACTGAAACACAAATAAAACTCCGGTTTCTTGTTTGAGTTTCACCTTGCATTTCTTTAGTTTTCTGTATGAGTGAGTTGTTTTTGTCCATGTATTTTCTTTTTACCATGGTTTTGTCATTTTCAGGTGATCTATGGCTTTTTATCTCGTCTTGGTACCTTCTTACATTCCATAGTAATCGTTCCAGGATAACAGAAATGGCCATTTTCTGAATCTGTTAAAACATAGATATCAAATTTATTGCACACGACACGTTTCTGGAATAACTTTCATCTGGTACGCTCAAAATTGAAACATTAGTGTGCCAAATAATATAATATTGCTTGGGAGCAATATACCAAACGGTCTAAACATGACGGCCAAATCGGGCTATGTCGTCTATGACTTCGAGAATTTTAAAATTATTTTATTTCCAACTGTTATTTGGTTTCCAATCAAACATTCACAAATGACACTGAAAATATCCACCTGTAGTAATGACGGACTGTAATATAAGGTGATAAACCAACTTTTATATGTGGATATTATAATATGTTCTGGCACGTTGTATGTTTTGCAGATTTAACCACAACAAGATGTTGCACTCTACGTCGTGCTAAGAATACCCCCACTCGTTCATTTGTAAGTCGCACGGTAATCAGGAAGTAGATGTGCGGTAAACCTGGAAAGGGGAGACACGTTACAAGTCACCATGCCAAAGCCATATACCAAATATAAAATCATTTCTTCTAGTAGAAGCTGAGATATCTGTTACGAAAGTGTGAACGGACGGACGGACAAACAGACGGACGGACAAGGTGATTGCAATATAGCCCCCTCTCTACGAGTGGGGGTATAATAACTCTTATGCAGATGAATATAGCATTTGCATATTACAATTAATACTGGACTAGCAGCTGAACAGTATATATCCTTTCTTGTTGGAGCCACTGATCTCATTTTTTGAAATTGTTGAGTCGATATGTCTGAACCTATGTCATTTTTGTGTAGTGTTCATATCCTTATCACTCTGTATCTTTACTGTTGATTTGTTTGGATTATAGCTATAGGATATCCTATTCAGACCCTACGGTTTTCCAATCTGTCGATGCTGAGCGAACCTGGTGAAAATTATTCCGGAAACGCGTTGTGTGCATTAAATGGTACACGAATCATCATTATGCAGTAATTATCGTCAAACAATGTAGATTGTTATCTGAATTATTTCATTAAGAAGTAAAGTTTGGGCCAATAAACTAGTTTAGCCCCGCCACGTTTTATTGAAATGCCTGTATCAAGCTAGAAAATGAGTGGCCACATACTATGTCTTATAGGTGTTGATTTTGCATTTGTTGCAACTTCTATTAGATGTTGAACGTGTCTATTTTTTGTTTTTCATTTTATTAGTATTCTGTAAATAGACGTTAGAGAATACCGAAGGGGTAATCAAATGGACAATCCAGAGAAACTGGAAACATATGGTACACGAGATGAAGAAAGTGAACAATGATGTCGTGATTTTTGAACATTGATGAGGGGCATCGTGAAAATGAAATATGTTAATATCGCGTGGCTGACAAATAGTGTAGAGTTACCTGATTTATACTTTTTTTGCCAATTTAGAAGGTCAGTAACGTTGTCATGTATCAATGTAATGTTGTATCCAACTGAAATATAACAAATTAATATCTCTTTGTGTATTGCTATAAAGTGTTTTATATTAATTTGATTGATATTCAATCTTGTTATCGTTATTATACCCCTGCTCCACCGGAGGGGATATACTGTTTTACCTCTGTCGGCCCGTCCAAGATATTTTTTCGCTGCATTTTTCTCAGCAACTATTGATGGCAGAAATCTGATATTTGGTCACAAGCTTCATATAGGTAAGCCATATTGCGGGAAGCGTTTTTGGGCCCGTCAGATTCCTATTTCTTGTCTGCTGACTTGGTTGGTTTATATGCACATTAAATATATATGCGGGGGTATCATAAGTGAGCATTAGCTCACAGTTATTTATTAATAACACAAATATTGACATTGTTTGTTTGGTTTTTTTGACAAAATACAGATAAGTTACCATGAATAAAACAATCCACCGACAATATGACTACCCAGTGTTCATTACTTTGATATTTGCATGAAAGATATTTTTCGCTCATGTTCAATCATAGCTTGAAATTAAAATCTAATTTTTATGACACACGATTTCCGCATTAAAACGATGTTCAGTTCTTCTTTGCCTCCATTTGTCTGTAGGGGATTCATTTCTTATTTACGTTGTTTGTCTTTGCTTCCGTATGCTGTGTTATTCTTCGTATTGTGCGTCTCGTGTTGCAATTTTTTTTGTGGATTGTAATAATAATAATAAAGTTTTATTTAAAGTCGATATTAATTAAACATATTACAACACAAGCTCTAATGAGCTTTTTCAAATCGACTACATACAAAATACATACATTCATCCCACAATCATACACAAACACACCAATTTAATAAAAAAAAATCCATTTTTGATTGCCACTTCGGTTTTCTCTTACGTTTACTTACAACATTTCTACCAATGAATTTGATATTTTTTTATTCTGATTTTGAGTAAAAGATCCATTTGTATTTTCCCTTGTTCACGTAATATAGTAATGTGTAATTGGTGTTATCATATGTCAGATAAATGATCGTCTAAAATATGCACCATGGCTATATGTTATCTTCATTTCATTAAATAAATAAATTAATTAAAACATTTATTAAATCGGGACTGTAACGTAACATTTCAGTAAGCTACATGCACATTACGACATGGGAGGAGAACGAAATTTCCTCATTCATGGCTAATGTCAAGGTTTATAAAGAGTAATACGATGGTTGCCACTATTGGAACAGGAACTGTTTATTCTTCCAGAGTATCTGAGTTCACCTTCGAAAACCAGAAATCCAGTTGGTCATGGGCAATTCCGATATATTTCAGCAAAATTATATATATGATTATAACATGTATGGAACTCACACTTTTCCAAAGATCTGTATGACAAGTCACTTCTTAGGGTAGAATTGAATCGCACGTGGTATGACCTACATGTTCATTGTTGAACGTATTCCATATCTGTATGTTAATGGTCACATCAAACACAACTAGCTAGATGTAAAAAGATTAGTATTGTATTCATTATTGTGTTAGAGTATCATTAGGTAGCAATAATTTAACATTTATAGAAATAAAATTGTCTTGAAAGATAACAAAAAAAATTAATTATCTGACAATACCGTTTATTACGATAATGTTTTGGTGCAGAAAAAAAAAGAATACTGATTTATTATGTTGAATTTCTCGCTCGTAGGAAAATCATTTCATACAATTGTATAATTTAATATAACACAAATATTTTTTTTCATTTTGAAACCTGTACACAATACATAGCAGTATATCTTCACCACGATCATCTGTCTGAAAAAAAAAAACAACAACAAACAATAAATAAATTTGTATTACAACAACAACCTGTGATTATCCAGATATTTTAGACAGTATGTCGATAGTATTCAACATTAATCTGTTTATTTGAAATTAACTCTTGTTAAATTGTATTAAGCTTAAATGTAAATTATTCACATAATTATTAAATTCTTTAATAATTAATCTTATTTGAAAGTAATTAAGTAAGTGTTTGAACGAATACATTTGTAAATATATATATTGCTTTTGTCCTTTTACTTTAACTTGAAATTATTGTTTCAATATGTTCAGTTATAAAATGGATATTTACCAATATAACATAAACCATACGATACGTGTTCACATTTAATTACGAAAAGACAGTTTTAACAGTAATACTCAACAATTCAATATTAATATATGATGTTATGTCAAATGTAAATGATTGTGTTACACATTTAGACAATATATGACAATATGAAAAACGCAAGTTGGCGTTAAACATCAATCAATCAATCAATCAATCAATCAATCAATCAATCAATCAATCAATCAATAAATCAATCAATCAATCAATCAATCAATCAATCAATCAATCAATCAATCAATCAATCAATCAATCAATCAATCAATCAATATGAAAAACAACAACTATCTAAATAAATATAATTGATGATCATAAACAAGTTAGTAAGAGCAAGCAGTCAGCAACACATACAGTAAAAATACATCTGTCTATTTTAAACACCCAATTCATGGACGTTCAGGTGTCAAATAAATATATTGAATGAAAAAACACAATCAATAGAAAAGACATAGGTACAAAATACTGTGATATTATTAGAATCCTACTGCTCCACTTGAAGTTTATAGCAATGTGTTTCTTTTGATTTATAATGTAAACGTGTTATCTAGTAGTTTTAGACAGCTTAGCAAATTTTTGCAACAATATTTGTTTTTGTATTTTTCTTACAGATGAAATATAAAAAAAAATTATAGACAGGAACTCCTTACCCTTCACGAACACCTGGGTTCCGTGTCTGCTGAATTTTTGTTTTCGTCTTGGATCTTGTGTACCCAATGTTGTCAGTTTTTCTGGATTGTCCATTTCTTGATTTCCCGTTGGTTTTTCTCTAACATTTATGTAATATACTATCAACTAGAATTAATATACTTCCTACACGTCTTGTATCAAAGTCAATGGACACAATTGTTCATCACTTTCCACGTTTTCCTTATATATTTCATAGAAATCGAGGCGTTTAATAAAAATCTTCCTGTAGCCATTTTTGACCAATTATAATAAAAATTTTTGACACCAAACAATAGTTATTTATGGTTCGTTTTGACTCAAAGTTTTCACATTTTTACGATTAAAACATAATATTGAATTATTGAAATTCAAACATGTTTAATTATTAAGTAATTTTTCACTGACACATTACTATTTGTGTGTAAATCATCATCTTTTTTTAAAATCTTAAACTGCTTAATAAAGATATTATGACTTAAATTTAAAATTATATGCGAGGGTATGAATTGTACTCACACGTGGAAAGCATCATCATTTCACTTAACTAGTTTAACCCCTATACCTCTTTTTATTGAGTCGGGAAAGTGAAGGATCAAGTGTGTGTGTGTGTGTGTGTGTGTGTGTGTGTGTGTTATGGGTATCGATTTTGCCTCTTTCTATGATTTTGTCATTTGATTTTGGAATTGTTCTGATAGTGTGATATTTTTTTTTTCATTTCGTCAGAAAGGTATATGAAAAGTATGAAGAAAAACCTCGCATAAATCTGCATTTGTGAACAAAATTTTTTGAAACATTGGTCAAGAAATTGTATCTGTGTAATTTTTGCTAAAAGAAGATTGTGATTTTATATGATATACAGGTAGGAATGACGGTAGTGAACAATTGTGTCCATTGAATTGAAATACATATTTTTATAATAAGTTTCTGTTCTAACAGTAGTGTACATATATTACTTTCAATACTTAAAATACACAAATACTCACTAAAACAATCTGTAAAATTAGTAGGTTCTAATTTTGCCAGAGATTCGCCATCATAGTCATTACAGGTTACAGATGTTGGAAATGTCTGGTTTATTTTAAGCCATCTCCAGAATGGGATGTTACCACAACCACGACAATACATATCAAAATCACTGGAAATAAAAATATAACTGTTTATGACTAATTGATATTAAATCTGTTAGAATTATCTATGGTTGTGATCCCTATGTGACAGCTATGTAGTAAAGATTACACAAACATACAAACATATAGGGAAAATCTATACACACAAGACACATATACATGACTGGTCACGCTCCAGACTTGGGACAGGAGCGTCAATAAAAAAAACATGGCGAACTTAAAAGGAATGCCAATTACTGATATGAAGCAATAAGAAATTTAAATATTTAAGTGAAAAATTAAACAATTCAAGATAATAGTTCAGCATAATCTGCAAGGTATTGGCAAAAAATAATGGATAAAGAATTATTTAAAAACCAGTGAAGCAGGCATCTTCAAAATAACTGACAAAGCACATGTTATGGCGGATTGAAAAGAAATGACAACTACTCATGTAAAGCAATAGGGAAATATTAATATTGAAGTGAACAATTAATTAAATAAGACAAAACAAGTGTAGCGCTGATTCAGGAAAGTACATGATATATCGGTGAGACCAAATAACCGGTGTCATCATAAAATTAAGTTGATAGGAAAGATTTCGTGTCGATACACATTACTACAATACTACGTCCAAAACAAACTTACAGTGATGTCAGCTTTGGTAGATTCAAGAACGCACTTTCACTAACAAATGTTATAGGGTTGTTTCTCAGGAGTCTGAAATATAGCTTCACTTTAGAAAGCAGCATTATAATCGACATACCTGAATTGTCAAATCTTAAACATTGTGTGTTGTAAGACGAGCATTGATGCATACATTACGTGTATGTAATATAGTTTTATAAGTCAGACTTTTCTGATATATACTCTCTATGACTGCTATATTATGTAATATGTCAGACCTACTGTGACATATACTCTCCATGGCTTTACTATTATTTCACAAGTCAGACTTACTGTGACATATTTTCTCAATGACTGTAATAGTATGATATACGTTAGACTTACTGTATTTGAATCCCGATCAGGGCGAAATGTACAACATAATGTGATAAAGTTTGTCAGCGATTGTGACAAGTCTGTGGTGTTCTCCGGGTCCTCTGATTTCCTCCACCAGTAAAACTGACCGCCACGATATAGCTGAAATATTGTTGAAAGTGACACTAACCACCATAACCAAACAGGTTCAATAAATTATTGCCCTCAATCTTTACCTATTACACTGTACTGCAATGGTTCATTAGAATTTAAAAAAGTTATGTTTTATTTTGTTTTGGAATTTGATTATTTTGCGAAAGTGTTATTAAACTAGAGAAATTATACATATACTTTTTTCTAAATTTTATATAGCGCGAAAAAAAACCCCACACAAAATGGGCTACACAGAAGATGGAATAAAATTACGTTGTATTACCTAATGGATAAAATATTTGTAACATGTATTGACATATTAGGATACTCACAGATATAGTAAGCTTGGTAGATTGTTAAAAGCATTGCCATCTATCACTGATATGTCGTTGTTGTATAAATATCTATAAATAGTTAACAAATGTCTTTCTGCTTTATTAAATATATAGCTTTCTGTTCTGTCTTAAACAATACATATAGCAAAATATTGCGTAATTTTAAATTGCTTCAATAAAATGTAGTTATATTCTTGCTAAGAAAAAATAAACAACCCATTCTAATTGATGTAGCTATTTACAAATATGGGCTTAAAATATGGTCCAATTAATGAATGCCCGGAACCTTTAACTGTTACACTGTATTTGTATGCTTGATTAGAATTTATAAAAAAAAAAGTTATTTTGTTGTCGAATTTGAATAATATTAAACTAGATAAATTATAGATGCACATGTATTGTAAGCAATATAATGTAATAACATAAGGAGAATACTTACGACAGTTCAAGGGTCATCAAGTTGTTGAACGTGTGTGATTTGATTGATGTGAATTTATTACATCAATACTATAATTTTTATGTATACTCTATGTAGTTGTATATTGAAAAACGTATAATAAGTATGTTGTAAATCTTCTAATGTTCCTGATTTGATTAATAAAATTAATAACTAACAAGGGCAACGCAAAGCGTGGCGTATCCCCTTGCCTAAAAAAATGACCCGGTGACCTTGACCTTTGACATATGACCTTGAAAATCAACTGGGTTTCAGATTCTCTTAAGACCAAGTATGTACCAAGTTTGGCCAAAATCCATTGATGATGTTGATTCTAGACTGTTTCCTCCAAAAATAAAACTGACCGCCACGATATAACTGAAATATTATGGAAAGTGACACTAAACACCATAAAACCAAACCAAACAGGTTAGATAAATGAATGCGCTCAATCTTTAGCTGTTACACTGTCCTGCAATGGTTCATTAGAATTTAAAAAAATTGCTTTATTTTGTTGTGGAATTTGATTATTTTGCGAAAGTTGTTCTTCAACTAGAGAAATTATACATAAACATGTATTTGTAAGTTATAGAATGGAATAAAATAAGAGGCATACTTACAGCGTGTTAAGGTTCGTCAAATTGTTGAACGTGTCTGATTTGATCGATGTGATTTTATTGTCATGCAAAAAACTGCAAGATAAAATAAGAATACATCAAACTTGAAACTTTGATACTCTATGCAGTTGTATTTCTACGTATTATATTGAGTGAGTGGTTGTTGCTTAACGCCAATTCAGCAATTTTTTTCCAATATCATAACGAAACCAAGTTAATTTTCAATGTGATGATGATAAGGTCCGATTTGTGTTAGACCAACACGCTGAGTTGGATTTCGATGCTGCTAGCTCACTAAAACAGTGAAATTAGATAGAATTTAAGCTTGAGCATTACGGCTATCATGGTAAACAGGATATCGTCTACAGTGAGAAATTTGGGCTTCAATACTCTGGTAATCCTACTAGTTATGACAAAGAGGACATTTTGGCTAAGTCTTTTATGTCATCAATTAATATTCCATTTAACAATGACTATGATGATTTACCTACTTTATATTGAATAACAAAACTTCACAAGAATTCATATAGCGAAAAGTATACTGCAGGTGATTCTAATTGTTCAACAAAAGAATTGTTGATAAATATGTCTAACATTTGGTCTGCAGTCAAAGGATGACTAAAATCACACTATAACAAAGTCTTTTCGTTGAAGCGTTAATCAAATAAGGATACTGAAATACTGTAATGACCTTCTGTGTAGTTAACTTTTCATCTGTCCAACATATAGACTTCTGCAGTTTACAAACCAATCCTTTTGACAATGTATAATATCGCTTAAACATATCATTTGTAATTCAATTCACTTTACAATGGTAAGCAACGCTAGAAGTTTTAAAATTTTCGGTCACAAATTTCCTTTTTTTTTATTTTATCTAGCGCGAAAAAAACACCAACAGAACATGCGCTATACAGAAGATGAAATATAATTACGTTGTATTACCTGATGGATAAAATATTTATTACATGCACTGACATATTAGGATACTGAATAGATATAGTAAACTTGGTAGATTGTTGAAAGCATTGTCCTCTATCATAGCTGATATGTTATTGTATAAATATCTATAAATAGTTAACAAATGTCTTTATACTTTATTAAATATGTAGTTTTCTGTTCTGTCTTAAACAATACATATAGCAAAATATTGCGTAATTTTAAATTGCTTCAATAAAATGTAGTTATATTCTTGCTGAGAAAAAATAAACAATCCATTCTAATTAGTGTAGCAATTTACAAATATGGGATTAAAATATGGTTCAATTAATGAATGCCCAGAACCTTTAACAGTTACATTGTACTTGTATGCTTGATTATAATTTATTAAAAAGCAGTTCAAGGATCATCAAGTTGTTGAACGTGTTTGATTTGACTGATGTGATTTTATTACATCAATACTAGAAACTTTTATGCATACTCTATGTAGTTGTATATTGAAATTGTGAAACAATAGGAAAATATTCATATTGAAGTAAACAATTAATGTTCCTGATTTGATTGATGAAATTAACAACTATATATACCACACAATCAGGACTACTGATATATCTAATGGTAAGTTTGACTAACATTTTGTGTGCAGTCAGGGAACGACTACAATCAAACTAACAAAGTTTATTGACGTAGTACCTTTTAACAACTGAAATACTGTAAAAACCTTCTAGGTAGTTTTAATTCTCGATTTTATTCTCGAAATTTTCATCTGTCAAGTTTATAATTTTCGGTCACGAATTGACTTACTTTGTTTTGTCAACCACTAAAATAAACACAAAATGCGATACACAGAATATGGTGTCATCGCTACGTTGGAGTTCCTTATAAATAAAATAATTGCATAATTCGAAGGGTACATTTTCAGTAACTTATTTTATATAAAACATTATCTATAACATGTATTGACATATTGGGATTATCCTTTTGTACAAATCATACTCAATGATACAGATATTGTAAGTTTGGTAGATTGTTGAAAGTGTTGTTCTCTATCAGTGATATGGCATTGTTGTGTAATTCTCTATAAATAGTCAACAAATGTCTTTAGTTTATACTTTATTAAGTCTGTAACTTTCTGTTCTGTCTTAAACAATACATATAACAGAAGGATGCGTTATTTTGAGTTGATTGAATACAATATATTTATATTCTTGTTAAGAAAAATAAACACCCCATTCTAATTAATGTAGCTATTTACAAACATGGGTTTCAAATTGGTTTCAATTAATAAATGCCCCAATCTTTACCTTTTACACTGTATTGGTATGTGTGATTAGAATTATAAAATATATTTTTTTTGTGGAATTTGAATATGGATGGGCATGTACTACATAAAGAAAGCTGGTTAATCGAATCCTCCCCTCAAATGGGTTTAAAATAATGCAAAAAAATCAACTTTTTAACTTGAAAATGATCCTCGAGAATAATATACAATTGAAATACTCTAAGTCAAGTGTAGAATACTCTATAGTTAAAGCATTTTGACTATTTCATACCAAAACTGTCATCGATATAATCAACAACCATCATATGGACGCCTCCATGAACCAACACAATAACAAAGATGAAATTGTATCCACAAGTTCCCAGGCTGCTACTTATACTGGAACACCCGTCACCAATAAAAGACCACCCCCTGACAGCCCAACTGATTTACCGGCTACTCAAAAGAAGCACCTTAGACACATTCATAGACGGATTTCTATTGGTGATCCCCGATACATTGGACAAAAACCTTGAGATAATATTCCTGCACTGAGAAAAAATGTAATTAACAAAGTAATCGAAGCTCTTACCAGTCCATACGTCTTAGATAAAATAGTATCTGTCCTTACTGATAAAATCACTAAAACTATCACCTCTGTAACTGAAGCAAGCATCTAGGCATGGGTAGATGTAAGACATAATTTTTTCCGGTTGAAATTTTATCCGGTGGAAAGAATTTAATATCAAATTTTATGTTACGTTAAATATTTTATAATAAAATATTTTCCATTGCTATAAAAAAGTAGCCTAGCAATATATATATATAGATATATAGTGTACAATATTCAGGTACATATATTTTTTCAACGTTGATTAAAATCATGAGAGCATCTATGATATTATTTCCTACGATTAATGATAAATCACCTGAACCATCAAATGAGATAATTCGGATAATAGTTTATACTAAGGTATGTAATATTATATCTGATGCTGGTTATTTAATTATGAGACGCATCTATAATATTATTTCCGGAGCTCATTGATAAATCACTCGATCCATCAAATGAGCTAATCCGGGAAATAATGTATACTAAGGGAACGACCACTGAACTTGAAAGGGAGGGAGGGGGTTATGTTTTTTTCCTAAAAAAAAATATTCTGATTCCCAATGTTGATGAACAAAATATTTTGATTTTGGTGGAGGGAAAAAAATCTGATTCTGAGTTTTTGTTATATAACCTGATGTTAAATTCTGGAAAAAAATTTCGCGCTTTGCGCGACAAAAAAATATAAATGCTCTAACTCTCGTGTTGTCCGCAAAATAATTTCTGAAAGAAAAAAAGCATACCTCCCCCCTGCCCCCCCCTGCAAGTTAAATGGTCGGTCCCTAAGGTATGTAATATTATTTCCGACGCTGATTAATAAATCACCTGACCCATTCGGAAAATATTTCATAAATAAAATTATAGCCAGAACACTCAATTTAAATGACAGATTGAGTAATCTTCAAACCGTCATGTAAGTTTAAATATATTAAAAATATGATGCATACTGCAGTAATAAAGAAGTATTTACCTAATATTAAGTACACATTTATTTGCAGTAATGTTAATTAACTAATCGAGAAAATTAGTAACTTATCAAATCAGATTATTTCTCCAATAATATTGTTTCAGTTGAAAAGTAATAATGTGGAATGTTATCCACGGATACATTTTGATATTAAATTTCTTCCACCTCCTCTGGAAAATATATAATAGCATTGGAAGAAATCTAATATTGAAATATTGTCGAAGGATAATATTTTATATTAAAAATAATCTGCCGGAAAACATATTATGGAGGAAAAAATAAAATGTTACATAGACAGTCATATTAAACTCCTGATTGAAACTATCAATAAACAATATCAAACAATTTCTGACCAAGAAGGGGAAATAATGTTCAAACAAATAAACTATCCGAACAAAGTGCTAAAATATCAAAACTTGAGCATAAAGCCACAGAACAAGGGTGGACAACTAAAGACAATATCTTGAAATAAATGCTCTGTATAATAATAAAATCTCAGGACTTGAAATTCGAATGGAGATTCAAGAAAAGTATTCCAGGAGAAAGAGTCTCCGGCTTCATAATATAAAGCTACTAGATGATGAAAGGGGGAACATTGTACACCCAGTAGATATTGATAAACTCATTCTCCAAGTCTGTAACACAAAAAGTGGTTAAGATATGAACATACATGACATTGGGAGATCACATGTAATAGGAAAGGTGGCAAATTTTCGTGATACATGGGAGTCTTCAGTTCAGTTGAATTTATTTATAGATGCGAGCAATTTAGGTTTTGGGAGTGTTTTTGGGACTCAATGGTTTGCTATTAGATGGAGCAATGATTGGTTAAGTTATCACATTATATTGAAGGATTTTTTTCCTATTGTAGTTGCCATTGAAATA
This sequence comes from Gigantidas platifrons, assembly GCA_002080005.1. NCBI lineage: Eukaryota > Metazoa > Mollusca > Bivalvia > Mytilida > Modiolidae > Gigantidas > Gigantidas platifrons. Next base: position 17,168 of record MJUT01029050.1, on the reverse strand, counting down.
TGGGGCAATCAGTTGAGGAACAAATGTGTGACATTTTTCACTGACAATATAGCTGTGGTATACATAATCAATAAACAAACCTCTAAGAACAAATTAATTATGAAATTAGTCCGCAGATTTGTACTCCTTATTTTGAAATACAACATTTTCTTCAAAGCTTCTCACATTGCTGTTATAAACAGTACAGCGGCTGATCATCTTTCTCGTTTACAGATGGAGCAATTCAGGGAGGATTTCCCACATATGGATCACAAACCGGTCGTACAATCAATAGAAATGCACAGGCTTTAAAACATTTAGCATCTCAACTGGCGTATCCCCTTGCCTACAAAAAATGACCCGGTGACCTTGACCTTTGATATATGACCTTGAAATTCAACAGGTTTTCAGATTCTCTTAAGGACTAAATATGTACCAAGTTTGGTCAAAATCCATTGAGGATGTTGATTCTAAAATGTTCACAAGGATGTTACGGAAGGACGGACGGACGGACGGAAGAGCGGACGGTAGCGTTACTATATCCCTTCGCAGCTTCGTTGGCGAGGAGATAAATATACCACACCGTCAGGACTACTGATATATCTACTGGTAAATATGGCTAACATGTTGTGTGCAGTCAGGGGACGTCTACAATCAAACTGTAACACAGTTTATTGATATAATAGCTTCAAACAACTAAACTACTGTAAAGACTTTCTGTGTAGTTTTTATTCCCGAAATGTTCATCTGTCCAAAATAATAACTTATACAGTTTACAAATCATTTCTCTTGAAAATGTATAAATGCGAATAAAGATATCATTTACAATACAATTAACTTTAAAATGGTAAGCAACGCTAGAAGTTTAAAATTTTCGGTCACGAATTGACTTTTAAATTTTTTTTATCTAGCACGAAAAAACCCACACAAAATGCGCTATACAGAAGATGGAATCATAATTATGTTGTAGTACATTATGGATAAAATATCTGTAACATAAATTATATTGACATATTGATTATATTTTTGCATAATGCATATTAAATGATACTCACAGATAGTTTAAGCTTGGTAGATTGTTGAAAGCGTTGTCCTCTATCACTGATATATCATTGTTGTATAACTCTCTATAAATAGTCAACAAATGCCTTATTTTTACACTATATTTAATCTGTAGCTTTCTATTCTGTCTTAGACAATACATATTACAAAATATTGCGCAATTTTACAAGTACACTGTACGTACTTGTATGGTTGATTCGAATTTAAAAAGAAAGAGTTATTTTGTGGTTGTCGAATTTGAATATTCTTAAACTAGATAAATTACAGATGCACATGTATTGTAAGCTATAGAATGTAATAAAATAAGGGAAATACTTATAATAGTTCCAGGATCGTCAAGTTGTTGCAAGTGTTTGATTTGATTGATGTGATTGTATTACATTTATAGTAAAAACTTTCATGCATACTCTATGTAGTTGTATATTGAAAAACGAATTATAAGTATGTAGTAAATCTTTTAATGTTCCTGATTTGATTGATAAAATTAATAACTAAGTATACCACAACGTCAGGACTACTGATATATCTACTGGTAAATATGACTAACATTTTGTGTGCAGTCAGGGGACGACTACAATCAAACTAACAAAGTGTATTGACGTAGTACCTTTTAACAACTGAAATACTGTAAAGACCTTCTGGGTAGTTTTAATTCTCGATTTTATTCTCGAAATTTTCATCTCTCCATTCTACAGTTTACAAACCAGTTCTCTTGAAAATGTATAAACGCGCTTAAATATATCATTTACAATACAATTAACTTTTAAAATGGTAAACAACGCTACAATGTATATAATTTTCGGTCACGAATTGACTTATTTTATTTTGTCAACCACTATAGTAAACACAAAATGCGATACACAGAATTTGGTGTCATCGCTACGTTGGAGTTCCTTATCAATAAAATAATTGCCTAGTTCGAAGTGTACAGTTTCAGTAACTTATTTTATATAAAACATTATCTATAACATGTATTGACATATTAGGATTATACTTTTGTACAAATCATACCCAATGCTACAGATATTGTAAGTTTGGTAGATTGTTGAAAGTGTTGTTCTCTATCAGTGATATGTCATTGTTGTGTAATTCTCTATAAATAGTCAACAAATGTCTTTAGGTTATACTTTATTAAGTCTGTAACTTTCTGTTCTGTCTTAAGGAGTACATATAACAAAAGGGTGCGTTATTTTGAGTTGATTGAATACAATATATTTATATTCTTGTTAAGAAAAATAAACAACCCATTCTAATTAATGTAGCTATTTACAAACATGGGTTTCAAATCGGTTTCAATTAATAAATGCCCAAAATCTTTACCTGTTACACTGTATTTGTGTGAATGATTAGAATTATAAAATATATTTTATTTTGTTGTGGAATTTGAATATGGATGGGCATGTGCTAATTGAACGAATGAACATGCACTAAATGAAGATAGGATGGGCATGTGCTACATAAAGATAGCTGGTTAATCGAATCCTCCCCTCAAATGGGTTGAAAATAATGGAAAATATAAACATTTTAAATTTAAAGTGATAATATACAATTGACATATACGAAAACTGTCATCGATATAATCAACAACCATCAATATGGACGCCTCCATGAACCAAAACAATAACAAAGATGAAATTTTATCCACAAGTTCCCAGGCTGCTCCTTATACTGGAACACCCGTCTCCAATAAAAGACCACCCCCTGACAGCCCAACTGATTTACCGGCTACTCAAAAGTAGCACCTTAGACACATTCATAGACGGATTTCTATTGGTGATCTCCGGTACATTGGACAAAAACCTACAGCCAAAATTCCTGAACTGAGGAAAAAAATGTAATTAACAAAGTACTCGACGCTCTTACCAGTCCATACGTCTTAAATAAAATAGTATCTGTCCTTACTGATAAAATCACTGAAACTATCACCTCTGTAACTGAAGCAAGCATCTAGGCATGGGTAAGACATATTTTTTTTGCGGTTGAAATTTTTTGCGGTGGACAAAATTTAATATTAAATTTTATGTTACGGTAAATATTTCATAATAAAATATTTTCCATTGCTATAAAAAAGTATCCTAGCTATATAAATATATAGATATACAGTGTACAATAAACAGGTACATATATTATTTCCGACGCTGACTATTAAAATCATGAGAGCATCTATGATATTATTTCCTACGATTAATGATAAATCACCTGAACCATCAAATAAGATAATCCGGATACTATTTTATTCTAAGGTATGTAATATTATATCCGATGCTGATTATTTAATTATAAGACGCATCTATAATATCATTTCCGACGCTAAAATCGCCCGATCCATCAAATGAGCTATTCCGGATAATAATTTATATTAAGGAACAATCACTTAACTTGAAAAGGAGGGGGGTATGCTTTTTTCCTAAAAAAATATTCCGATTCCCAATGTTGCCGAAAAAATATTTCGATTTTGGTGGAGGAAACAAAAAAATAATCTGATTCAGAGTTTTTGTTATATAACCTAATGTTATTTTCTGGATAAAAATTTTGCGCTTTGAACGACAAAAAAATAAATATTCTAACTCTCGTGTTGTCCGCAAAAATAAAATTCTGAACGAAAAAAAACATACCACCCCCACCCCCCTGCAAGTTAAATGGTCAGTCCCTAAGGTATGTAATATTATTTCCGACGCTGATTAATAAATCACCTGACCCATCCGGAAAATATTTCATAAATAAAATTATAACCAGAACACTGTCAGTTTAAATGACAGATTGTGTAATCTTCAAACGTCATGTAAGTTTAAATATATTAAAAATATGATGCATACTGCAGTAATAAAGAAGTATTTCACTAATATTAAGTACACATTTATTTGCAGTAATGTTAATTAATTAATGGAGACAATTAGTAACTTATAAAATAGGATTATTTCTTCTATAATATTTTTTCAGTTGAAAAGTAATAATGTACAATGTTATTCACGGATACATGTTGATATTAAATTTCTTCCACCTCCTCTGGAAAATATATAATAGCATTGGAAGAAATTTAATATTGAAATATTGTCCAAGGGTAATATTTTATATTAAAAATAATCCGCCGGAAAAAATATTATGGAGGAAAAAATAAAATGTTACATAGACAGTCATATTAAACTCCTGATTGAAACTATAAATAAACAATATCAAACAATTTCTGACCAAGAAGGTGAACTACTGTTCAAACAAATAAACTAGCCGAACAAAGTGCTAAAATATCAAAGCTTGAGCATCAAGTCACAGAACAAGGATGAACAACTAAGAACAGTATGTTGAAATAAATGCTCTGTATAATAATAAAATGTCATGACTTGAAATTCGAATGGAGAGTCAAGAAAAGTATTCCAGTAGAAAGAGTATCAGGTTTCATAATATACAGGTACTAATTGATGAAAGGGGAAGAATTGTACACCCATTATATATTGATGAACTCATTCATCAAGTCAATAGCACAAAACATGGTTAAGATATGAGCATACATGACATTGGGAGATCACATGCAATAGGAAAGGTGGCAAATGGCAAGTCTCAAGTTATTTTCAAGTTCTTATCATATAGAATCATAATCAGTGTCTACACCAACAAGAAAGCTCTTAAACGGCTACCCACATGGTATCTGTATAACTGATAATCTCATTAAGTACAGGACTCGGCTGGTAGAAAAGCTTTCTCATCTAAAATACTCTAAACAAATTTATACATGCTGGACATCTGATGGTATAAATTATGTCAAACAGACTGAAACAAGCAGGAAACAAACAGTTAACAATTTAGATGACATTATGAACTTTGAAAGGTCCAACCAACAACACACATCCTCCCAGTCAAGTGGCATTGAAGAACCATAACATTATACACTACTACATGTATATTATGTTATATTTATTTCTGCAAGACTTTCTATTGCCAACATATTATTAGCATATTTGGTTTTCTTAGTTGTATAATGGACACTTTTTGGTAACATCTATGTGAGAAAAATAAATTGATAAAAACTTTAACATTACATTTTATGGTCAATTACCATAGTATTAATAATTATAACCCTGAAGCTTGTTGAATAATCTCATATCCCTCCTAGTATTACTCCTAAAAGTGTCATAAAAATCAATCAATCATATTCGGGGAGTTTCTCAAGATAACAAATTTTAAGCCTCATATCGACTGAATGATTAAATCAGTGTACGAAATTAATTTATCAGCTATATGTTTATAATTTATAAGCTATATGTTGATAACTTATCATCTATATGTTTATAATTTATCAGCTATGTTTATAATTTATCAGCTATATGCTTATAATTTAGCAGCTATCTGTTTATAATTCATCAGCTATATGTTTATATTTTTTCATCTATATCTTTATAATTTATCTGCTATATGTTTATAACTGATAATATATATCTTTATAATGTATCAGCTATATCTTTATAATGTATCATCTACATGCATATGTTTATAGTTTATAAGCTATATGTTTATAATTTTTCATCTATATCTTTATAATTTATCAGCTATACGTTTATAATTTATAATATATATGTTTATAATTTATCAGCTATATGTTTATAGTTTCATAAACTTTTGTTTTTGTCTAGTAAACATTGAGATATAGTGTTAAAATATTTGTTGTGGATTTTCTAAAGATAACGAAATTGAAGGTGTCGATGAGTAATATATTTACAAGATCAATTGTATGTATACAAGAATAATTTATTGTAGGTGAATTTTTGATTCCCTACTTTTAATTGTTTGGAATCCATCTGTAATATTAAAATATATATGTTTACAATTTCATCATTTTTATGTACTTAGTGAGAATTAAAATATTGATATTTTAATAAAATTGTCAATATCACTGGCGTCAATGTGATGTCCGTAACTGCAGTTACGGACATCCCAAGATGGAGGATGCGGATTCATGTAAGAATTAATATGATCGTTTTTGTGAAAATAATGGATTATTCATCGGTATTTCATGTTTTAATTGACGTATCAATAAATATGGAACTAAAATACAAAGAAGCTCTTTCATAGTTTAATCGCTAAATGATGAAATCAGCCATTGAAAAAACGGGGTAACTGTATAAAAGGATTTCCGTAACTGGTCTGAAAGTCTAAATAATGATGTCCGTAACTGTTGAATTATGTTTTTTCTGCGTCTTATTATTAAAATGTTACATACATGTATCCGACAAAACACTGGAAATAATAGTAGACAGAATACATACATAAAATTATATACTACAAAAGTAAGTACTGGGAAGTGAACACTCTGAGAAATATAAGGTGACATGGTTAAAATGGAAAGAGGGATATTCAGGGAATCGGAAATGGGAGAGTAGTTTTAAAAAGTTGTGTCAATAGGTAAATAATGACAAAATTAAAAATAAAAGTCTGGATATCGGAAAACACTGACACCTAAAAAGTCCTGAGAGAGAATTGATAACGATACATTGTATTTTAAAAGTACATTCTACACATTTTCATTCCTTTGTATCAGCATTCGTGCTTATCATCTCGATATAACAAATATCTGTTTGTAGAACGTCAAACTATATATAGAATAAAGGTAGTTTTGTGTCGAGACAGCAATTATCACAGTTTTCCAGTCCGCTCCGTGATAGAGCTGTCATACAAGTGATTTCTGTTCCATATTTTATGATACGTCAATTAAAATATAAAATACCGATGAATAATCATTATTTTCACAAAAATGATAACATTAATTCTTAGCTGAATCCGTATCCTCCATCTGCAGTTACAGACATCACATTGACGCCAGTGAATATGTGGTTAAACCTTCATATGTCTCTTTACAATATTATACTCTGACCAATCAAATCTTCCCAATTTTATAATTGGCTTGTAAAATACAGAGACTTTCAAGGATCCAATAGGGAATCTGAAGCATTTATTAAGATTAAAGTGTTTAAATATTTGAATAATATGCATTGTAATATTGATATAATGTTGTGTTGGTTGATTAATATGAATTACTGTTACTCTTCATTTTTATATTTAATCATAAACTAAATTCCCCTTTTCAGTTAATGTATTTTTGTAGAAATCTTCCAGGCCCTATTATTGACGGCTTCAGAAAATGTAGATAATCTTTTGTAATGAAAGTATTGAAGTACGCATGCCTAAAGTTTACAAAAAATATGTGCGGTTTATTCGATTTGCTGTAGAAAATAAATTGATAATATGATTTTCATCTAAAGAATAAAAACTTGAATTGCAAACAAACGTACCATACATATTTAGATTTGATCTCGTCTGCCACAAAGCTAGGGAATTTATACGCTTTTTTATGTGCTTCTAACCTTGTAAAATGAACCGGGCACACAATCTTTAACCTATATTATACATTTGCATATATGTACAATATATTTGTGTTTCTTGAATGACTTATTTTATGAAATGAGCATTGTGTATTTTGTGAGATATATATCTCAATATTTTTCTAAACATACATATCAAAGTATATATATCTTAGTGTACTCGGGTTACCTTATAATTATAGAAAAAAATCTACTTTGGATTACAGCCATATCTGTCTGACTGCTAAGCATTTTATTTAAAAAAACTAATTATGCATAATGAATTAAAATTACAAAATTGAATTCAAGTAAATGTTTACAAATATCGGACTCTACAATTGTCTTTCTATCAAATAAACATCCCATTTGACATCTGTGATACAAATTTCTCGATATGCAAATATCGTCTCATTCATACCATTGTGAGTACTTGTACATATATTTAATGTACCGATTTTATCCCTGAAATGCTACATCCAAATGGGTAATAGCATAGAGCATTACATGACTGTCATTGGACTGTGTAATACCAAGAAAGGGTGGACTGGTAGATTATCAGGTAGATTCATATCAACAAATTATGTTAACTAGCTTCCTGTGTTCGGTTCTTGCCCTATCTTTCTTCTACAGAGTACGATTCCGGAAATTAATCTAGTTTTCCTGTTCAGGGACCACCTCCGCAAAGAAATACAAAAACTAGAGGCTCCCCGGAGTCTGTAATCGTTCACCTGGCTCAAATTGGCCGTGTTGTTTAGGGAATAGTATTATTTACCAACGCATGAGTGGATGATGGACAGATGACAGACACTATGCGATGGCAACAGCTGATGGGAGTTAGTTTACACAGGTGTTTTTCCATGGAATCCTATGTACGCTTTGGACCAATGGATCTTGAACCTCATTGACCCCAGGACTTCATTGATTCAATTTTGAATCCTCCTGATCTATCAGTGTTCGACACCAAATATCATTGCACTAACATTATTGGTCCTGAAGATTTTTAAATATTTAAATAATTTCACCCTATTTTTCACCCTTGTTGGTCTTTCCCGTAGCAAGCTGAAACTGTTGGATATAATATTAAATGGGGACCATTTTAGCAAAGTTTCATTCAAATTGGTCTAATAGTTTCTGACAAAACAGTGGATAGGGGTTTTTCCATTGAATCATATGTAAGACTTTAGACCCATAGGTCTCGGACCCCATTGATCCTAAGCCCTTCATTGATGCAATTTTGAATCCTTGTGATTTATCAGTGTTCTACATTAAATATTGCTTGATTGATTGTTCTGAAGAAGATTTTTAAATATTTGCTTAATTTTACTCTGGTAGCCTTTCCCCGAGATGCTTAAACTGTCGTAAACACTTTTGAAAGGAGACAATAATGTTGTAAATAAAGAGGGCTATCCAAGTTTGGTCTAATTGGCTCAGTGGTTTCTGAGGAGAGGATTAAAATGAGAAAAGCTAATGACAGACGATGACAGACGACAATGGACGACGGACGAAATTTGATGGAAAAAGCTCAGATGGCCTATGGTCAGGTGAGCTAAAAAGCACATAATTATGTTCCTACAGTACAAATTTCAGTCTATCATGGCTTCAAATACAGCAGTCTTGGCCATTTGACATAATTTATATTTTTAGTAATGGAAGCCTTCTTGAATATAGGACGGAGCTGCAAGACATAATTTTGAAAGGGGAGCACATAAGGATAATTCAGGCCAAGTTTGGCTGAAATTGACCAAGTGGTTTATGACGAGAAGATTTTTAAATGATTTTTTTTTTTTGCTATTTATTTCTAATTTGCATATCCGGTCAAAATTGGCAACAGTAAAATGTTCATATGAGAACCCTGAATATATTTAAAAAAGCTCATAATTATACTTATACAGTTTAAATTTGAGTCCATCATGGCTTCAAATACAGCAGTTTTCACAATTTTATGTAATTTCTATTTTTTGTAAAGGTAAAGGTAAAGGTAAAATATATTTAGGTTTAAAAATTTCAACATCATACACAAGTGTTTAATAATTTCTCGTTAATTTAAAAATAAAACATAAAACTGCCATCATTAACAGAAACTTCAATCCACTCATTGTAGCTGCTGAAAACTTTCATACCAAAGATAGCCCATGAAAGCCATTCAGTTTATTTCCAATGGGGTCCTTTACAAGTATCAACTTCAGGTTCAAGTGGATATTAAAAGATCAACATGAGCGGGTAGAGGGATTAATTAATTTTAAAATAAGTACATTATCTATGAAAATATATAATTGTCATTATTACGATATGACACGTCTTTCCCGTTCTTCACTGGTATGTATCAGGTTGCATTTCACTTCTTTTTTAAATCTTTGCAAATCATTGATGGATTTGATCGAATCGGGTAGAGAATTCCAATCATGGATTCCATTGTAGTAAAACGTTGTTGATTCGATGCCTTTAATTTTTGGTGTAGCATAATTAATCTGACTTGATCTCGTATTATGGGCATGATGTTCATTAATTTTGATGAAATTATTTTTCAAATAAGAAGGACATTTATCATAATAGATTTTATGATCATGGTTCAATCGATGCTGTTTTACTCTGTTTTCAATATTTAAAAATCCTAGACTAGACAATTCAGCTTGCTTTATACTAGTTCTTGGGCCCATGCTTTCAATGAATCTAACTGTTTTGTGTTGTGCCACTTACAGTTTGTTTTTTAAAGCATGAGTTGTACCAGCGTACCAGGAGGAACAAGAATATATATAGGATGGCGCTGACGGACACAATTTTGAAAGGGCACCACTTAAGGATCATTCAGACAAAGCTTGGTTGAAATTGGCCAAGTGGTTTCTGACAAGAATATTTTTAAATGATATTTTCCTTATTTATGCCTAATTTGCATAATCGGTCAAAATCGGCAAAAGTTAAATGTTCATAAAAAATCCCGTAATATATGTTAAAAAGCTCATAATTATACTTATACAGTACAAATTTGAGTCCACCATGCTTCAAATACAGAAATTTTGACCATTAGATGTATTTTCTATTTTTAGTAACGGTGGCCATCTTGGATATATAATGGCGCTGACGGACACACTTTTGAAAGGAGACCACCTAAGGATCATTCAGACAAAGATTGGTTGAAATTGGCCAAGTGGTTTCTGACAAGAAGATTTTTACATGATTGTTTTGCTTATTTATGCCTAATTTGCCTAATCTGTCAAAATCTGCAAAAGTTCAAAGTTCATAAAAAATCCCGTAATATGTTCAAAAGCTCATTATTATGCTTATACAGTTCAAATATAGGCACATTCTGGCTTAAAATAGATAAGTTTTGCCCATTTGAAGAAATTTATATTTTTAGTAACGGCGGCCATCTTGGATGGAAGGCATTGCTATAGGACACAAATTGGAAAGGGGGCCATCCAAGTATAATTCCAGCAAAGTTTCGTCTAAATTGGCTCAGTGGTTTCTGGGGAGAAGATTAAAATGTGAAAACGACAGACGAAGATGGACGGACAACGGACAAAACCCGATGGAAAAAGCTCACATGACCTTTGGCCAGGTAAGCTAAAAACCATAAAAACTATGTATATATAATTAACAGAGAGACAGGGTTAATATTTATTTTTTAATCGTAAAAGAAAAGTTAAAATCAACTTAGAGAACATTATTTTTGAAAATGCATCAAACAATAAAACTTATGGGAAAATTAAGAAAATGCTTTTTAAAGTCAAATAAGAGATCTGGCAATTTTCTCCCTCTTCAAAACATATTCAATTATCAAAATTCAGAAGAATTTGTTTATGATGACAAGGAAAAATGTGATTTGCTAAACAAGTTCTTTAGTTTTATATCCAAATCCCGATACAGAATAGACAAAAATAATAATATAACTGATCTTAATGTAAGTATCAAAGAAATTTCTGACATAATTCAAATTCTTCATGCAAATAAGGCATCAGGACTTGATGTCATCTGCCACAAAATGTTAAAACTTTGTCCAAGTAAAATAGCATTACCTTTGCAAATAATATTCAATAAATCTCTCCAACAAAGTGGAAACTAAATCATGTTATTGCAGAATTTAAAAAAGGGGAATTCTTCATTGCCGTCCAATTACAAGCCAATATCACTTATAAGCTGTTTTTGGGAAGATAAAGAAGGGAACTATATACAAACATGTTTATAACCATCTCTACCAAAATAGACTTATATATATAAATATCAATCCAGTTTTCTTCCCAGGCATTCAACAGTACATCAGTTATTATAAATTTATAATAGTATTTTAAATTCATTGGAGAATAGGGAAGCAAATTGTTTTGTATTTTGTGACTTTTCTAAAGCATTCGATAAAGCTTGGTATTTTATATATTACATACAATGAAAGCATATGCTAAAACTGGGAAATCGATTAATTGGTTTCGCACAATGCAGTTGAAAAAGTTAATTGATCATGATCTAAATGCAATGGACATATGGTCACAAAAGTGTCTTACGTCATTTAATCCTGACAAAACAGAAATCATGATTTTCTCTAATCGTAGCATTCCAGAAAATCTTGATTTCTCTTTTAATGGTAAGTCAGTGCCAACTACCACTTCTCATAAACACTCAGGTTTTCATTAATCAACGATGCTAATTGGAATACACATGTTTATAATATTTAGTGGTCTATCTAAACATTATATGTAGATTGACGTACCGTCTTAGTGTCACTAATTTAGCTAAGCTATATCTTGTGTATATTAGACTACTTTTTGAATATACATGTGAAATATGAGATAACTGTGGGATTGGGAATTCACAAAAACCGGAAGGGCTTCAACTTGAAGCTGTCAGCATTGTTACAGGCTTGCTTATTTTCACAAATACTGAAATTTTATAATTATATCGAGACAGGTTGGGAATTACTATATGTGAGACAAAAGAGAAGG
>MJUT01029039.1:17953-54503 GCA_002080005.1 Gigantidas platifrons | reverse complement strand
CATCCGCCTAGTAGTTAGTGTTTCGGTACTGACATGATGTTTTAGGTATGAACTACATCCGCCTAGTAGTTAGTGTTTCAGTACTGACATGATGTTTTAGGTATGAACTACATCCGCCTAGTAGTTAGTGTTTCGGTACTGACATGATGTTTTAGGTATGAACTACATCCGCCTAGTAGTTAGTGTTTCGGTACTAACATGAAGTTTTAGGTATGAACTACATCCGCCTAGTAGTTAGTGTTTCGGTACTGACATGATATTTTAGGTATGAACTGCATCCGCCTAGTAGTTAGTGTTTCGGTACTGACATGATGTTTTAGGTATGAACTACATCCGCCTAGTAGTTAGTGTTTCGGTACTGACATGATGTTTTAGGTATGAACTTATGTTTGAAATTGATCTTCCCTAAATAATGTAATCACTAATACTCCCTCAGACAATTCTTGATATCATGTTTAGGCTCTTTTGCTCATAAAGACTTAAATTACTTGGCTTTCCAATATTTGGCTATCAGCATACCAGAAGGTGTTGCAAGAAACACGTTGTGTGAATCAAATTAGATATCTACGTTTTTATACATATAGGTAATACTTGGCTTTTCGTTAGAATGGCTCGAAATTTTATTTAATTAGACATTGATAAATTCCCTCGGTGGGACGAACATTTTGTCATTCAACGAAGTGTTTAATTCTTTATTACTTTGTTTTGTGTTCTTTATGTTGTATTACAAACCATTTTAGACGCATTATATATAAAACAAATCATTTAATTTGTATGGATAATGTTGGTTTTTTTTTTTTCGTTTTGCTGATACAATAACTATGCAATTAGCACGTTGATATTGAATTTCAATAGACAACAAAAGTGATATTTTTGCATCTTTTAAGCAATGAACCCATATGTTGCTGAAGTAGTTTTATTAACATTTTTTTTTTAATATAACGGATGTCATCCTTGGCGAACTGGTTACCATGCTCGCCTCAAATGCTGTAGATCGTGAATTGGAGCCCTTATTGTGTCAAACCAAAGATGATAAAATTGGTTCTGATTCTCCACTAGTCACAAATCAATGAAGTGTAAGAGCTCGGAATCAAGGCAATATGTCCAAGTAGAGCGACATATGTCTACACAAGAACTGCAGTTTCAGTTAGTTAGCACTATAAAATCCAATTAACTAACAGTTTTGGTATAGTCCAAAGCTTTGTCTTTCCAAGCATTACAACAAAAATTGAAAGATATGTATAATATAGAAAAAATGCTAGCTGTTAGAAACAAATATCTTGCCCAATTTAGTCAAACATGGAACATTTATAAAGGCGTACTATATTGATCTTTTTTGCATTCTGTTTACTTTGTTACATTTGAATAATTATATTCTTACTAGAATTTATCAATAACTCATAATCTGATTGGATATCGTCACTTATTCTACGTCATTCGAAAGGAATTGATAAATCAATATTTCCGTTTACTGTACTACTTTTTTTGGTAGCATTACGGCGTAGCAATATAAAAAAATAATCCACCAAGAATTATTAGTATTTAACGTCGAAAACAACACGATGTCCAAGAATAAGAATTATAAAAATTAAACACTGTGTTTTTAGGAAATTATGTATGCATAAACTCCGGCAGCTCATTCACAAACTTTACATAAAGTCCTTCGGACTTTATTCAGTTTGTGAGTGGGTTGCCGGAGTTTATACATAGATAATTTCCTAAAAAAACAGTGTTTAATCCTATATTCTAACATGACGTCCTTCATTGGCTATATAAATAATACAATGATAAAACTCGCGATATATTTTAATTCGCTCATGCATATTGACGAACAAATTACAAACATCATTCCCTAGTGAATTTATGTATTCATACAGCACTGTGGTGCATAACAAACATAAGCATGCACGTATTGTTTTTACCTATATTTTTCCGGAATAAATACTTAAAACAACCATCATTGGACTTTGACTTTTGAAATTTAACATCTTCCGGTGAAGTCGTTTACAAGGAACGCTGATGACATTAAAACACATGGTTACCGATTTATTTTACGATTTTGTGAGCATTTTATTGGTTTAAGTTCCTAAATTCAAAATGCCATTAAATTGGAAAATATCAGTAACTTCATAGCATCACAGTCTATTTATACATAAAAGAAAAACAACTTTAAACATGAGGGTTAGTAAATTTTGTTATGAACTGCATTTCCATTACTGACTTCCACTTCAAAAAATAAGTTAGATTTTTCCTACTAGAATCGAAATAATTCATGGAAGCTAGAATTTGTATCACGTTTTAATATGGGTAACATTATTTTCGTTGCATTTTATCCCTCGCTATCGCTCGGGATAAAATTTTACGAAACTAATGTTACCCATGTTAAAACTGTATGCAAACTCTGGCTTCCATGAATTATTTCTTAAATAAAACATGACTCGGACAGTCTATCATATCATATTAAAAAAAAAAAACTCACTAATATTAACACCAAAATCACAACTGAAAATTTTGTTACCCCACTTTCTCCTTAGTAATTCTTACACATCTCCTCTTTCCTCTCTTTCATTCTCTTTAAAAAAAATCCAACAATATACAATATGAATTTATATGATACTTTTGTAAATATAATTTTTTTTTAGAACCAATATTGTGTTATGTAGTATTATATATTTTAGTAATTCAACCTTTATATGATATATTTTGTAAAATAAAAAAAAAATATGCTCGCTATGTACCTAAAATACCTCAAGGCCGGACTCACTCCTACTACCCTTGTCACTTCAACTGCTATTTCCCCTGCCAAAATGTCGATAGGACACAAATCGCCTACTGATTTGCGTAGTGAAATTATTTTTCTTCAAGGAAAATCGGTTTTTTATATCTTCCTACATTTTATTTGCATGTTTGAACATTTATTCTTCTTCTTTAAAATAACTTCTGCCGGTATAGGCGGTGTGCCTAGATATGGAGTCTTAAAACATCTCATAAAAAGTTGGATTCTTCCACCATTAAAAGGTAAATTTTATTTACATTTATCCACCACCGTTATGTACACAGTCATTATACTATTTAAAATCTAAAAGTTTATGTATTTGACCACTATATACTCTTTAAAATCTAAAATCTAGCAGGCGTAGCTCCGGGTAATACAGTGATTCGATCCCGCACAAGTCATTCTCAATGTTCATTCACTTTTCTTGACTACTTTCTCTTCGAATTTGAGATGTCCAATCATTTCTATCTTTCTGTGTGTGGTCTATAACATAAAGTTCTGCATAGAGGCTCCAAGTATACACCAATCCACCAATCTCGTTGACTAGACTGTTAGATATCGGATTTGAACAGTAATCTATTATAAATGACTGTCCCATGTCTCAATAGATATAAGTATTGGACAAAAGAATTTCAAAATGAAAACTAAAGAGACATGAAAAATGAAGAAAGGTAGGCGTTTACTTTTCTGTTTTTTTTTTTAACTGCCAGATCTGCAAAACTTTTACTCGTCTCAAAACCACTAACAAACAGGTTGTTCATGCTTCTCATAAGATAATATCTTTACCATTTAATTTATTGGTTTTGGAATGATAAAGATTGTCAAACGACATTCATCTGGGAAGTAACGCCCACTTTCGCATTTTCAACCAAACAGAAGAGATATAATCTGTCATTAACCGACCATCTGGTCTCTCCATGATATTAACGATATCATTAAGTTCCTAATGATAATTAGTGTCATAAACAACACCTAAATATGCATTTACAAAGATCGGTATTGATGATCTATACGCATAACAATGTGGGGGAAAAAAAAACTCTGCGTCATAGCAACACAAAATAGAGAGAACTTAACCAGATCCACTCTGCACGGCCTGAGATCGAAGTGACGCTAAGCCAGTTAACTTTATCTTATATGTAAGAGAAGCATGTGTCAATCATTTAGAATAGTAATCTATTATAAATGACTGTCCCATGTCTCAATAGATATAAGTATTGGACAAAAGAATTTCAAAATATAAATTTCTTGTACATGACTTGATAGAAAAGAAAAAAACTTAATGAACACACCTCCTTCAAACTACTTTCTGTCAATACTTATTTAAACATTTCCAAATCCTTCAACAAGTTCGGCAAAAATTATGTTAGTGGCAATTGGATAGAGATAATCCCTTTACAGGAGAACCATGTGAAAAATCATGCTAATCCATGATAAAGTACATGTAGCATATTCTAGGGGCCCGGGTGGCTCAATGAGTTAGGACGTTGGGTCTAACAGCTCATACAAGCCTATCACAAATACGACGTGGGTTCGCACCCAGCTTTGTAAATTGCAAAAAGGGTGCACTCGACTCTCGCAGCCGCAAATGATAAAGTTGACCAGTACCTTTCACGGGGTCGGTGGGTCTCTCCGTATACTACGGCTTCCTCCACAACTAAAACTGGTCGCCATGGTATTGCTGAAAGTGGCATTAGGCACCAAAAATTCAAATTCAAATTGTAGCATATTCTTACTTCCCATGTGTAGACTACATAACAAACGTTTCAAACTTCAAGGGACCAAGTCAAAATATTATGAGAACCATAAAACCATATTTCTAAAGTAAAGAAGACATTGATAAATAGCAGTGACTAAGCTCTACGACCAAAATAATATATAACCTTTTGATGGACATTCCATCTCGTCGTAGTCAATCACCAAGCAGAAAATAAAACTGTTCCGTGCGTATTAAGATATCAACGTAGCCGAAAAGAAAATTAGGAGCACACAGATCTTAAGAGTATAACATGCGTCAATTCCCAATAACATAATAAACTCTGAAAGTGTAGTTTATCTAGGAGCCTAGATAAATAAAAACCCCAGACACAAAACCCCATGGTCAGCAAGAAAACAATAAATCAAGACAGCAGAACTGGGATAAAAGAAAATGTTTATTGTTCTAAGACTATTCAAAATTCACATGCAAAACAAAATGATAATTAAAGAATGAAAGAAATAAATTTCAAAATTTCACAGGAAATAAAATCATTTATCGAACAAAAAATATCTAAAAAATACATGTAACTGATGTTTACTACAAAATAAAATATGCACCTTAACTACTCACTAAACAAGGCTCTTATAGAGTGTTATTGGAGAAAACCTCTTAAATTTTTAACAAAGATTTGTTCACCAATATCGTTAAGATGAACAAAGTCTTTTAAATCTTGACTTGATATATTGGAGTGATCAATGAATAAAAACTTGTTTTCTATACATAAATTTTTAGCAAACGTATTCACTTCAGATATGCGGGAGTTTATTAAATCAATGCGAGTTTTTATACATCCCGAAAACACGAAAGAAAATCTGTGTGTCTGTCGTAACCTTGCAATGCTTTCAAAAATGTAAGAACAATCCTGCTTTGCCTTCATTAATTGCATTTGACTAGATTTATTACACTTATTTACATCATTTGTACCTGCATGTAATATTACTATAAACGTATGAAACATTTTAAAACATTCGACTAGACAGTGAAAAATACTCAGCAATTTACCGCCACTTACCGATACTACATGAACATTATTGAAAACTCCAGTTAAAAAGCGTATCATTGAATCTCCTATAAATAAAACTGGGATAAAATCTTTTGGACAACTGAAATTACTGATCTTCACGTTATGTTGAAGAGGAAATACTGTAGAAAAACAAAAATGTGCAGCTAACAGATTCCATTGTATACCTTTTTTGTCAGGCAAAAAACCCTTTTTTGAAGGGAATAACAAAACACCTGTATCCCCTTTGAAACCTATCGGTATAATTTCTGTAGCCTTAGACATTATAACAGTAAACCATGGTTGAAATGGTGTAAACTCAGGGAAAACTAAAGTACAGTTAACCTTCTCTTGTAAAATGAAATTGACAACCGTCGCAAGTAAGCAAAATGGAGGGAAAGCGTAATACAATTTTATGCTTGAATACGACTGTGCGAAACTATCAACTCCAGAAGATTCGGGTGTGGGGAAAGGGGTGAAATGTGCCAGAGGATCGCCTATGTTATTATTAAGCATAGCATTACTATCAAGAGAGAACATATCAACGTCATGCGGCCCGAAAGACTGCTGTATATGTACCCATGCCCTTTTTGATAAGGTAGCATCTGACTTGGAATAACCCCTTGACAAAGCGTCTGACGGGTTTTCTGATGTTCTAATGTACGAAAGGTTTAGATAACAATTATTTTGAATTGTGATTTGAAAAATATCTTTTAAAATAGAGTTTAGAAACACGTTTTTCGAATATTGATTTTTCCACGCAAAAACTACTGCCTGGTTGTCAACTTTAGCTTCAATGCGTTTATATTTTTTTTTATTTGTGAACCATAGCTGGATAGAGCATTTTTCAAAGCTAGTGCCTCTTTAATCATAATTGGTGATTCCTTAACGTCATCAGACCAATAATCAGCTATTTCATATTTCTCATGACCACTTGTATAAATAGCACCCCACTTGTAATCTGAGGAATCAGAGGAAATTGATAAAACATCGTGGCGCTCATTAAGCCATGGAAAAGGTTGTGACCAGTTGTCTAAAAACTGCCAATAAGCCACCTCTTCTCTTAATTCTGTATCTACATCTACCACCGAGTTTGAAAGTAATGCCTTAGAAATAGCCCTATTACAAGCCGACGAGTACATTTTTGCCCCTGGAATGGCTAATGTCATAGAAATGCATAAACCTGCAAACTTTTGAATCAGAGAGACTGGACAGGTTTTGTGACTTAAAATAATCTCTCTTAAAGTAGCCATTTTCTGTTTCCTTTTTTCAGTGATAAAAAAATGATCTCTTGGCTGAATCTATTATCATTCCTAGGAAGACAATGGACTGAGTAGGTAGGAAGGTGGACTTGTCTATGTTTAAAAAATACAACAAGCTTACAAAAAATCTAACAGCATATCGTATCGCAACAAGAGCTCTCATAAACGGATTATCCAAAGTTGGAGGTACATAACCATGAAAACTTTCAATTAATCTATCATCAATATATAACAGACATGAAATAGATTTCTTCCTTAAAAATGACATTGCTTGTAAATTTAAAGTATGATACACATACGCAGAGTTTTTCCATCCAAAGGGTAGCGTGTTACAACAAAAGTAATAACCTCCCCATTGAAAACCCAACAGTTTTCTAGAAGAAATTGTTACAAAAACATTGTTATAACCCGATTTATCATCTAACTTGGTTAAGAATGAACCACCCTCAACTGTTCTTGGAACGTCTACTAATGTCTCTAGATTAAAAGGTGTATCTTTCATGAAACAGTTTAAATACATTAAATTGATACACATCCTAGGTTTCGATGGTTCTACTGTGATAGGCGAAACTATATGTAGCGGATCAATTTCACCAACTTTACCCACAAGTGAAATGGCACCAGACTGTAGACGAGATAAAATTTCATTGTTCAAAAATTGTGTGTTGCTTGCAATTAGATGCATTTTTAAACTGACGTGGAGGTGGATAACTATGGGCGTAATGTACTCCCCAAAATGTACCATTAAAGTGTTGCAAATACTTATTAACATCGACACCATTGCATATCCAGTCTAAGACCTCTTCGTTTTCTCGGTCAATAATTTTCTGTCAAAGTATAGTACTTCTATGTACATTACCGGCCACAAAGTTACACGGGTCTGGAAAGTACATATCACTGTCAAGATCGAGATCGATAACACTTTGTTCAATATCAAAGTCTGAAACACTACAATTAATTGGAAACTTTTCACTATTTACATATAAGATGTTTCGTGTCTTCTGACTTACTTCTGCTGGCTGAAATGAGTTACTAAATTCCCAAATGTGTGGAGAAAGAGGTCTATCCGCAACCTACAAAAGACACCTAAATGTTACTAATCATAATGTTTACTTCTTTGGACAATCAACCTTAAAGTGTGAAGGATCGCCGCACTTAAAGCAACCAGAATAATTTGAAGGCAGATTTTTCGGTAAGCTACCAACCCCACCACGACGTTGAGTAGATGGGAATCTAGGTGGGGCAAAACGTGGGGGAGAAAACATCGAATGCATAACTTGCATCATACTAACAAATTGTTGAAGGTTACTCTCATTTTCAACATGCGAGTTTTGTTCGGAGGGCGGATTCTGATCTGGTTTCTTTTGTTTCTCCGTTCCATGAAGTTTTAGAAACTTTTGCTCCTTCTCGAATAACTTTGTTTCTGCAGTCGACGACAACAAAGATGTAAATAGGAAGCCTATATTTTCGTGGTTTTTATGGCAGAGGAAACGCTATAAAACTAAGGAAAACAATTCCTTATCAGAATGGTTGACCCTTCTTGCCACTTCATCAAGGTACATCAATTTTAGCTGCAGTGTGTCAACATTGACCTCACTTGATCTTGCCGCGTATTCCTTTACATCTCGCAAGACTTGTGCTACCACATCCACATTTATACCTTTTTTAAGATTTTCAATTTCTGCCATTAATTGAGATGTCTGCAAGATTAAAACAAATGGTCAAATTCAGTCATCATTAACTAATCAAATAAATTCTTTAACTGTCTACAATCATTATATCTCTTAAACTTATCAATTAAGTTACCAGCTGTTTCCTCATTAATTTGTGAAAGGGCTTTCGAGGACACCGACCTTTGATTGACTTCATTACTAACTGTGTAATGCCTCAACATATCATCTGACTTCCAACCTACATGCGATTTAATTCCTTCCACTTCAATGCCTAACCACATTAAGGTTAATGCGCACCCACTTCTTGAACTATGGGGTATCTCACCACCAAATAAATTTAAAACTTTTCAATAGAGTTTTAAACGTGAATTAGCCACAGAAGACGAAAACGGATTATCTGACAATGCTGTATTAGAATGATTTAATGGACGGAAAAAATATCCATCACTTAAAATTAGATTGTTCTGTTTACAGAAAACAGAATACGCAATCAACTCCTTGATTGGACAGAATTCTTTATTAACTGACTTCAATACAACGATAACTCTTGGATCTTTCAGATCAATTGTTTTTCCTCTTGTCAAAGACATAATTATACCCTCACAATTAGGCAAACACTTGATTTGATCAGTTAAAACTAAACCAAGGTCTCCAGCTCGATCTCCAATGAAAGACAGGAGATTAAAGAAAGCTTTATCCCGAATGTAAGTATACCTCTGATACACTGATAAATTTGGATTATACAAATTGTAATCGATAAGTCTTGACACCTTAATTAATTTATCAACAAACAGTGGTACGGCATGCTTAGGAGTAATAGCTGCTAAAGACTGTTCAAGCCTAACGGCTTCTAAATATTTCTTGATAATAGGAGCGGCCGCTGGATTACCGATTCCGAGAGTTCCGTTCCAATCTGTGCCTCGTCCATGATCTCTGAAAATTGCTCTAATTTGTCCTATTAAGCAGTCTACGGATCCGGCAGCACGACGAAATGGACATAAACAGGAACAATTTCCTTTACTCCCACGATTTTGACATTCGATCACATGAACTTGTGTTTTACCGCCTTTATCTTTGTAAATAAAAATTTACGTATATCCTCAGGGAATGCGTCATCTAAAGACTTTTTTGGCGTTAGGTTGTGAAGAAAAGAAATCATGTTTTCCTGTAAAGCGCTCTTCTGTTTGGAATACTTAGTGCTTTAGATAAGGTTATCTAATTCTTTAATCCTAGAATTTATTTCGTCGTTGTCGATATTTACAATTTCAACGGAATCCTCATCGCATGCAGGCTGAAAATCGTAAAATAAACTTAATATTTTGTGTAGTGGGATACAATAAAGATATCTGAGTTACTAAGACATAGTTCTCAATGTGTGTGTGTGTGTGTGTGTGTGTTTATAAGCAATGTTTGTTGATTCTGCTATTGTAGCCTTTTTACTACGGCTTTGTAAATCTTCAACCTTTTTTTTTTCCTCTCTTTAACGAAAAAATCATATTCTTTACACTTAAGCACATAACTCAGTCTATACACCAAAACTGATATGTTAACATGTATAAAGCCTTCCACCATTCATAAATTACACCACATCTCTCATCTTCCTAGCAAATAAAACCTATTCCTGCTACTATAAACTTTAATTAGCATTAATTAACCCATCCTACATGTGCCCTACAAAATTAGAATTTTGACCATTTGTTGATAAAACAAATAATTCGAAATACCACAGTTCCCGTTCTATAAGCATGCCCACTGTGGATTTTTAACAGAGTTAGCATTACAAGCTCAATTACTTTTTGAAGGGTACTGCATTTTAGAATCAACAGATTCACAGTCACACCTGACCAGGCTGTCCCCACCTGAAACCAAATAACTGAAAAACCGTGTATCTTTTAAACTCTTTTCTCCTCAGGCTATTACCACCTGAGACAATCGTATTAACTTCACACACTATCGCTGTCTAATACCAACTCAGGCTATCCCGCCTCATTATTATTATTATTATTATTATTATTATTATTAATACTTATACTTGCTCAGAGTATTTAATCTAAAACTGTTTCTATCCAGATACTTGTTCAGACTGTTCTAACCTAAAATTATGCTCAGGCTATCCATGCCTGAAATAAACCTCAGAAATTATCCAACCCTACTCCCCATATCCGGGAATACCACGGTGTATTTTTGTAATGCAAAAGACCATAGGGCAACATGTAGAATGCTAATTTATTAAAAACGTATTAAATTCACTTACTGTTGGTTCTTTTGTTTTTTTCTTGCCACCACTCTCATCCCCAGACACTGTTGAGTCCGATTTCCTTTGTTTTTCTTATTCTTGTCACTACTAGACACATTTGCAAGTTCAATGCCAAAATGGCAGAGTTTAATAAGATCACCTCTAGATAATAACTTCTTCAACATCTTAGACAGCTTTTCTAAATCCATGGCTAGACTTTTTTCTAAATAGTTTTTTAAAGAGTCTTCACTCACAGATCTTAAATCTTCTTCTTCTATTTAAATCTTCAATATGTTCCGATGTATTAAAATTCAACAATAAATCCAAATACATCTCTGCAGAAAAGTTTTCTATCTCTCTTTTGAGAATCATTGCTATATCACTATGATAACAACTAATTAAGCGATAACGTACAAACGTCCGACTAAGTGCACGGCCTGAGATCGAAGTGACGCTAAGCCAGTTAGCTTTATCTTATATCTAAGAGAAGCCTGTGTCAATCATTTAGAATAGTAGTAATATGGGATCACAATTAGTGTTAAAAGGTCTAATTTTAAATCTAGCTTATGTTTTGAAAAGAGCTGACTACAGGTGCTAATAATCTCTACTAATAGTGGTTCCCTACTAGATTCAAGTTTGCTGCACGTAAGAATAAAATGATTAAGAGTTTCCTAATTTTTTTACATAGTTTACACGTTGTATTCCCATTATCTTTGTTAAATACAGCTCTCTATCTTGGTTTGTAGAATATATGATCCTGTTGCTATTTACAGCCGAGCTCGTATTCTGGATATATCTCTTCTGTTTGCAGTACAGGTTTTTGCAATTGGATGACATTGGCCAATTCGATATGAATAATAGTTTGCCTATTACTAAAAGTCGGACTAAACCAACGTCTACAGTTAACTAAATTTGTCTATGACAACCAATATACCTGTAGATTAAATATAGTGACAACAGAGTCATAGCTAGTTTGCTAAATTAAACAAACACTGATTTGTGGAAAGGATCAATTAATCATTATCATTAATTGCAATACATTGCATATATAAAATGGTTACATAATATAATATAATTATGGTTGAAATTATATAATAATTACATAACATCAAATGAATAAATGACATCAAATAGCAAAGGTGGGGACAAAAAATAACTGGTATAATGATCTAAATTAAAAATGGGTGGTAAGTGGGAGGGATTTAAAAAATTTCCAATATAATTTCGAACATCCGAATTGGTCGGCAGTGTGTTTGCAAAAGTGTGCAGTAATTACCGCGTATGCTAAGAATAAGTGTACATTAATTGATCACTGACGTGTGAATTTACACACACTTTTCGGCAACAGGTTTGCAAAGAAACATGACCACGGATGTTGAAATAGATGTTGACCAATCAGGAGTGCACATTAATCGATCATGCACTGACCATGTGAAATAACCTAAATTTTACAGAAATTGCATCATATATCATTATACCAGTAAACAATCCTGTGAAATGACCTAAATTTACAGAAATTGCATAATTAGAAATTGAATCATATATCATTCTACCAGTAAACAATCACACTAGGATTAAGAATATTCTTAACATGCAATCAAACAATAATATTTAATATATTAAAAACAAAATTTTTGTAGAAAAAACAACCGAATATTTATATTGTTGACATAAATGATTTTATTGTTCCAAAAAAATAAATTTTATGACAACCAATATACATATTAAATATGGTGACAACAAAATATGTGATAATTACAGATTAATACATGGCCTTTTTCATATTGCCGTTGTTATCAGCACGAGACCTTGATATCGGCCCCGAGGGGCGATATCAGTCGAGGGCTGATAACAAGGGAAATATGAAAAAGGCCATGTATTAATTTATTTATCACATATTTTGAAAATTTAGAATTTTTTTGAACATTTTTTTAAATTTGTTGAAATTTTGGAAAATACATTGATAAAGCATATATAGCACGGATGTTTCTAAAAATACATTGATTTTTGAAATTTTTGTCAGTTTTGAAAATTTATGAAAATTCTTTTTTTTTTTTTTTTTTTNACAAGGGCAATATGAAAAAGGCCATGTATTAATCTATTTATCACATATTTTGCCAGGGCAGATAACATGTTATTGCCCTTCACAAAAGGGCAGATATGTTATTGCCCCGGAGGCAAATAACACGCCGCAAATTATGCTTTTATTACACATGCAAATTGGGCAATATTTCAATGAAATATGTGATAATATAACATAATCATGACCTCTGTCTTGACAAATTCCTCTAATCTACGTAGAAAGGAATGTCCAAAACCCAATACACGCCGTGTCATATTGTGAAATAAATGCAGAACAATAAACGATTAATCTACAGAAAAAACAATAAGCAATATATGGTTCGGCTTTACCTTAATAAAGTGAATATTCCAACTGTTCCACAATCTTTTTCACATATAAGGCTTTCCAATTATAATCTTCTATGCAATACTATAAAGTTTTCCAATTAAAATCCTCTACACATATAATGTTTTAAAACTAAAATTTTCCACACAATATAAAGTTTTCTAATAAAAATCTTCTACACATATAATGTTTTCAACTAAATTCTTCTACACATATAATGTTTTCCAACTAATTAAAAAAATGTCCAATATAATTTCAAACATCCGAATTGGTCGGCAGTGTGTTTGCAAAAGTATGTGCGGAAATTACCGCGTTTGCTAAGAATAGATGTTGACCAATCAAAAGTGTACATTAATT
Source organism: Gigantidas platifrons (assembly GCA_002080005.1). NCBI lineage: Eukaryota > Metazoa > Mollusca > Bivalvia > Mytilida > Modiolidae > Gigantidas > Gigantidas platifrons. The sequence goes on along the minus strand of MJUT01029039.1, from coordinate 41,033 downwards.
GATCATGCACTGACCGTGTGAATTTACACACATTTTTCGGCAACAGGTAAAGAAACATGACCACGGATGTTGAAATAGATGTTGACCAATCAGGAGTACACATTAATCGAGCATGCACTGACCCTGTGAAATAACCGCAATTTTACAGAAATTGCATCATATATCATTATACCAGTAAACAATCGTGTGAACTTACCTAAATTTACAGAAATTGCATAATGAGATAATGAATCATATATCATTCTACCAGTAACAATCACACTAGGATTAAGCATATTCTTAACATGTATTCAAACAATAATATTTAATATATTAAAAAACACAATTTTTGTTAAAAAAACCCACAATATTTATATTGTTGACATAAATGATTTTATTGTTCCAAAATAAGAAAATTATTTCCTGCTGACTCTCATAAGTGTCTCTTGAGAAAAAACAAATTAACATTCAAGTAACATGTACTTCACATTAATAGGATAACTATTTTAAAGTCTGAAGTTTTGATTTAAAGAACAAAGCTTAAAATTGTAATTTTCCTTCAGTTTGGACTCAATAAATATATATAATAAATATACGTAAATATATGAAGTAAAGTTGAAAGGATCTTCCTTTCAATGACATTTATTTTCATCTTAATCTTTCAATACAAAACGTAATTTCTTTTCTGATCGTGTAATTTTTTAAAGGTGATAAAAAAGGGGGAAAAAGAGAAAGAACAAAAATATAAGCTAGGAAAAACGAACTGTTCCATTAGGGGCACACCCTGAAGTATTAATTCTCAGAACATTTAAATAAACAGAAAATTTTCAGTAATTTACAGGACATTATAATTCAAGGCCTTAGGAAAATTTTATCCATTAGAAAAACAGACCTTAAAATCAATCCCATTCACGGAAGAAACCAAAGGGGAAATCAGAAGTCGTAAGTCGAAGGACAGACAATGCAATGGCCAAGAGAACTAGTGGCTCACTTGAGCCTGCATCGCTCACCTGATGTGAAAAGTTAACGGACGACGGACGCCAAGTGAGCTAAGGTGAGCTAAAAACGACAAAAAGACAAACAACGATCTACAAAACATTACACAGAAAACTAAAGATCGAGCAACATGAACCCCATCAAAACCGGGGTGAACTCAGGTGATCCGGAAGGTCAAGCAGTTCCTGTTCCAGATGTGACACCCTCTTGTAACTCTTGTTACAAACCCGGTGATAGGTCGTGAGTGAGGAAAGAACCGGATTGTGATTACGACAAACGGAACATATCTGGGAACGTATCTGTGGTCATTTGTGACACAGTTATGGTGGCGACTGTAACACTTTCTAAGCGATGACTTCAACTTAGTTACAAGGACTTTTTTGAGAGATAACTTGATGTAGTCAAACAATGAATTACATTTGACAGATAACGTACATGTTTAGAACGTCATTGCCACTATAACACACTTTTTGTTTATAGCATATCAAATGTGATACTTGAAATCTATATTTTTTTACATTCTTATTTTAAAACTTTATTACAAATACTGTAATAACATGCAGACAGTCAACAATACTCATAACATAGAAATGTTCATTCGACCTTTACTACACCTTTAGCAAGAAGAGGACCATCCTCGTGTAAATACAAGGCAGGCCATACTGTGAAGACAACTTTGGAACCGCTTTTTGTAAATTCTCTGAATATATTACGGTCATATGTATTTCCTCTCTCTGGTCCTTCCACCAGAATCATCCGAGGATTTTTGACGATCATCTTCCAGCACAATGTAAAACATTTTTCGAAAAACTTATTTTGTATGATCATCTTGTATAGTTTGCTCCTGTTCATTTCTTTAGCATATTTGGTTGCAACTAGATCTGTCTTAGGTCGGATTTCCTACAATAATATACACAATGTACTGTAATATATAATTTTAAAGGGTGAGTGAGTAATTGTTGTTTAACTCGACATTTTGTTCAGCTATATCACCGGGAGTACAAGTTAATTTGCAGTAATATGATAATGAGGTCTTCTAGAACAACATGCTTAGTTGGATTTTTAAGTGCTAGCTCAGTAAAACAACAGTTCATGGATAGACGCGTCGCCACACTCGGACACATTATTCTGACTCCGAACCAACCAGTCTTTGTTCCTTCTCCTTAATGTTGTGTACTTAGCAGAGGAGCAACCAATACAAATTTCATAGTCTTTGGTTTGACCCGATCAGGACTCGAACACACGATCTATCGCACTGGAGGGAGCACCCTGACCATTACAACATCGATGAGGTTAGAAATGTATTTTATAGCATTGTGCATGACCGTAAGATGAAAATCAATATTAAAATTGTTATCACAATCACGTTCTTCTGTTCCTTATCATACCTTACCACCTGACTTTAACAACAACAACAGTAATACGACGGCTACCACTAGTGTTGCCTACCTTTCAGAGGCACCTGAATTCTCACCCGGGTTTTGACGTGTTCATGTTGTTCAATTTGCACTATTACATGTTATCATGATTAAAGTTAAGCATTGTGATGTCCGCTATTATTTCCGAATAAAAATTATATTCGATTCATCTTTATTCCTATTTGCTTTGGAGGTCGTTCATGTATCCCATTGTGTACTTTCAATTTACATTTCGAAACATTCCAGCATATGAAGTGTGTATCTCTCAGTTAACAAGGAAGCTACTGAACCAAGGATTCCAAGTGGTTAAGTTGATGTAATCACTTCGAAAGTTTCATGGCCGCCACCATGGCATGGTTAACCCCTACGGAATATCTGTGCCACAGATGACTAAAGACTTGCTCCGTTTCAATATCGTCGTTCTCCTTTCCTCTTTATAATTTAGAACTGAATTGTTAAAACGAGTAACACGACGTGTCACACTAGTGTTATAGGAACTGCTTACCACACGACGGGTGACACTAGTGTTATAGGAACTGCTTACCACACGACGGGTGACACTAGTATTATAGGAACTTCTTGCCACACGACGTGTGACACTAGTGTTATAGGAACTGCTTACCACACGACTTGCGACACTAGAGTTATAGGAACTGCATACCACACGACGGGTGACACTAGTGTTATAGGAGCTGCTTACCACACGACAGGTGACACTAGTGTTATAGGAGCTGCTTACCACACGACAGGTGACACTAGTGTTATAGGAACTGCTTACCACACGACTTGCGACACTAGAGTTATAGGAACTGCTTACCACACGACGGGTGACACTAGTGTTATAGGAGATGCTTACCACACGACGGGTGACACTAGTGTTATAGGAGCTGCTTACCACACGACAGGTGACACTAGTGTTATAGGAACTACTTACCACACGACGGGTGACACTAGTGTTATAGGAACTGCTTACCACACGACGTGTGACACTAGTGTTATAGGAACTACTTACCATACGACGGGTGACACTAGTGTTATAGGAGCTGCTTACCACACGACGTGTGACACTAGTGTTATAGGAACTGCTTACCACACGACGTGCGACACTAGAGTTATAGGAACTGCTTACCACACGACGTGTGACACTAGTGTTATAGGAACTGCTTACCACACGACGGGTGACACTAGTGTGACAGGAGCTACTTACCCTACCATGCTTTTATAGACTTTGTATTGCTAAATCTTTAGTTTTCTGTGAAGAGTTTTGTGGATCATTATTTGGTAGTTTTGTTGTTTTTCTTTTTGTTTTTTGTTTTGTCTTTTAGGACATCGTATTGTATTTTCCATTTGACAACTTCAAGTTTTTTTTTACTAATGTTATGTCTATCTATATACGTATTGCTATATTAGATAATGCTTAAGTCGCTTAACAGTAACACGACGGGTGTCACTAGTAGAGCAGGAACTGCTAAACCAATCTGGAGCCCCAAACTTCCTCCCCAGGTTTATAGTGGGGCTCATGGTTCTATATGTACTTTCCTGTGCTACGGATGTCTCTGACTCAACATAAAGATAAAATACTAATATGAATATTACAATCCCCCCCTTTGGCCCCATTAGTACAATAGATGATCTTCCGGAGTATCTGGCAATACTGAATACAGTTGTTTGTGGAGTTAGTGGGTTTTGTCCAATCTTTCGTGTGTTATTTATTTTTAATATCATGTTTCAGTAGTGCTATGTGTACTGTTGTTTGTTTGTTTGTTATGTTGTTTCTCTTATCGTTGTTTGACCCTTGGCTTTGTATTTACTAATAACAGACAAACATGTGAATCCTTCAAAAACATCAACACATATATTTAAATACTTAACTTACTTTGAGTAATTGCTGAGACATTTTATCTGGATCTACCTTTCGGCCTTCTATTATTTGCATTAAAATCTAAAAAACAAAAAAAAACAATATATAAAATGATTTGGCTACGGATTTAGTTGTTAGATTAGCAATACTTATCTGTAGTAAAATGAATGCATGTAAATGTAGGATCTAGTTTTACTAGACTATATGTAAATGTAGGACCTAGTTTTACTAGACTATATGTAAATGTAGGACCTAGTTTTACTAGACTATATGTAAATGTAGGACCTAGCTGTACTAGACTATATGTAAATGTAGGACCTAGTTTTACTTGACCATATGTAATGTAGGACCTAGTTTTACTAGACTATATGCAAATGTAGGACTTAGTTTTACTTGGATATATGTAAATGTATGACCTAGTTGTACTAGACTATATATACATGTAGGACCTAGTTTTACTTGACTATATGTAAATGTAGGACCTAGTTTTACTTGACTATATGTAAATGTAGGACCTAGTTTTACTTGACTATATGTAAATGTAGGACCTAGTTTTACTAGACTATATGTAAATTTAGGACCTATTTTTACTTGACTATATGTAAATGTAGGACCTAGTTTTACTAAACTATATGTAAATGTAGGACATAGTTGTACTAGACTATATGTAAATGTAGGACCTAGTTTTACTTGACTATATGTAAATGTAGGACCTAGTTTTACTAGACTATACGTAAATGTAGGACCTAGTTTTACTTGATTATATGTAAATGTAGGACCTAGTTTTACTTGACTATATGTAAATGTAGGACCTAGTTTTACTTGACTATATGTAAATGTAGTGCCTAGTTTTACTTGACTATATGTAAATGTAGGACCTAGTTTTACTTGACTATATGTAAATGTAGGACCTAGTTTTACTTGACTATATGTAAATGTAGGACCTAGTATTACTAGACTATATGTAAATGCAGGACCTAGTTTTACTAGACTATATGTAAACGTAGGACCTAGTTTTACTTGACTATATGTAAATGTAGGACCTAGTCCTACCAGATAATATGTAAATGTAGGACCTAGTTTTACTTTACTATATGTAAATGTAGGACCTAGTTTTACTTTACTATATGTAAATGTAGGACCTAGTTTTACTTGACTATATGTAAATGTAGGACCTAGTTTTACTAGACTATATGTAAATGTAGGACCTAGTTTTACTAGACTATATGCAAATGTAGGACCTAGTTTTACTTGGATATATGTAAATGTAGGACCTAGTTTTACTAGACTATATATAAATGTAGGACCTCGTTTTACTTGACTATATGTAAATGTAGGACCTAGTTTTACTAGACTATATGTAAATGTAGGACCTATTTTTACTAGACTATATGTAAATGTAGGACCTAGTGTTACTTGACTATATGTAAATGTAGGACCTACTTTTACTAGACTATTTGTAAATGTAGGACCTAGTTTTACTAGACTATATGAGTAACACTTCGTGTGTCGTAGCACTACGTCCTCGGTCGACATACATCTCTTAGGTCGATATAAACTTGTATCGACTTCATAGAAAGGCTGTATTCGTATAATATCACCGTTTTTTAATGTGATGAATAATGACGTCACTGACGCCACCTTACCAAATTCTCAATAAATAAACGTTAGAGAAAACCGAAGGGCAATAAAAAAAAATTGACAATCTAGTGACACACCGGCAACATTGGGCACATAAGACACAGGAAGAAGAAAAACACAAAACAAAAAGAAAACTAAATAGCAACACGGACCCAACCAACAATCGGAGAAAAACAAATGTGTTCACGGGGTACCTGTAAAGTGCGAAACGAAATAGAAACGAAACGAAACGAAACGAAATGTAACGAAAAGAAACGAAACGAAATCAAACAAAACGAAACGAAACCGATCGAAACGAAACGAAACGAAATGTAACGGGAAAAAAATTAAAAATTAAATATGGCATGAAGACTAAGAGGGTTTATAATATGTTGATTATCCAAATTTAGAAGACTTTGAAGAGTTCCCGGTTTTATACTATAATGATTATCCAAATTTATTATACCTCAGCATTTTTTTTTTTCTATATGAAATTTTAAACAACGGATAGAATTACTACTTTCGCATACTTGATAATAATACTTAGATGACTGTTGTCGGGTCAATAGATTCCGAACTGTTGCCGTCTGAAAAACTCGCGGACGTTTTGTAAAGTACTCCTTTCGATTTAGTTTTTTATTATCACAAGATCGCTGTCAGCCAATGGAGTGACATCTTTTCGGGGACTTTCTTACACCATTTATTGTTACTGTACAGCCGATATGAGACAGAAAGAATAGAGCATGGACATGTTCGGTGGTTGACATTATCGGATTAGACTCTATACTGGGGTGACATTGGACAACCCAGCAGGTCCCAAATGCGGAGCAGGGGCCGCTTAACATTTCGGGGCACCTTGGCCTATACATTGTACTTGGTTTTTAAAAAGTTAAAACATAAATCGTTGTTAAGATGCAAGGCATCGCACAGTCATGTATTTTTTCACTCACGGTTAGTGATTTCGTGCTATTAAAGCTTTTTTAGAGACAGCACGACTAATGTGTGTGAAAAAAGTATGTTTTTTTGTCAGAGGACCTTTTTGTCTTAAGCTACACGTAATTGTCAGTTAACTTCGATTATTCAGTTGAGACCATACTCGTTTTCAATTTGTTTAAACTTGTTCAATCTGTTGTTGATCTTGTATGTTTCTTGTTTTGTCTCGTATTAGCCACTGTTTCGTTTTGATTTTTACTGTGTCTTATGCGTTCTTATTTTTTATCACTGGTCTGTATTCAGGGAGCGGGTTGAGTGCTCATGTAACTGATGTAACTCCGTCACATTTCATGTGCTTGTCCCAAGTCAGGTGAATGTTGGCCAGTGATTTTACCCGTCTGATTTTCATCTTTTAGTTTCATTTATTGTATTTGTTAATAAGATGTTCTGCCGTTTTTTTGTTTTGATTGTGTACATATTTTTTTATATATTTGGGGCCTTCTAGAGGTGACTGTGTAGAATGAGTATACTCATCATTCATTGAAGTTTTTACAGTGTTCTTTAATGGTAATTTTCTTTTGGCCTTTCTAAAAAAAAATATTGGTGAAGAGTAGAGTAGGTGATTGTCTCTCTGGCATCTATCACATATCCGTTCTTTTTATAATAAGTCATTGGCTAGAAATTTACACGTACTCTTCATTCACCAAAACTTTAATAGCAGTAGCCCTTCAAATGACCTTAAGTTTTTAAATGGTGAATTTGGGACACTGACTTTGATAAATCTTGAAGGAAGAATGGATGGAGGAGTTGATTAGCACATACGCTCGACGTGTACAAATATGTGATGAGTGGAAAATACTGAGATGTGAAATAAATGTTGATGAGACAACGATTCAACAATACAGCAAAATACAAAATCTTATATAGAGAACGGCAAGCAGTCTTCAACAATGGACTAATGTTCACACGGCTTTGTGCTCTGTTAATGGCCAGAATAGACAAAACTAAATGTTCCGAAATTCAACATCAGACCAAGAAATGCCCACGTTAGCTGTGTTTTGGATTTCAAACTCAAAGGTGTGTAAAACTGAAGGGCCGAAGATGTACGTGACTTAAAAGCTAAAAAAAATAGTTCAAAGGGCGTGCGAAACAACTTTTTCAGTTTCATTCTTCAAAGGAAATTACAACCCCTGTATTGTTTTCTCTCGGCGACAGTAAAGATACAGTGTGGTAACTTGAAAAACCTGTTGAACAGTTTGTGAGGCCCTGTGTAAAGGGTAGCTTGGTATCGTATAATCACTAATATAATCACATGTTTTGCCACAGTAATCATTAATTTTTCCGTAAACGCGATACTCAAATAATCAGAAATGACTGGGAATGCAGGAAAAATTACCCCTGTAAATAAAATTATCACTTTTAAATTTCCAAATAATCTAATAATCAAAAACTCTATTCACAGGCTCGTTTGTCAGTGCCTTTCAGTGTTCAGATTTAAGTTTTTATTTTTGCAGTGATATTTCTTCTTCATTTTTATTTTCGCACAAAACGCGTTTCTTTATTACACATCTCAAGTTCCATTTAGCCAATTCAATAGATGACCGTATTGGTAAAACTTTGCATTCTAACAGTTTTTATATTGTTGAGGGCATAGGTTAATTTACACTTGCTCACTCGACACCTGCCTTCTGTTGTTACCTCTTTGAATGTGAAAGGGGCGAGATGTTTTACTATTATGGTGTTTTGGGCCAGTTTAATTCTTTCTTATCTGTTATTTTGAAAATTAATTTGCTGTTAGCTTTTAATGAACACTGAATTCACTTTACATTTACTGTTAAGTGATTTCAGTAATTTTCGATTCTATGTTATCTGTTTTTAATCAAAATGTATTTCCTATTTTGTTGTTTGTGGATCTGGACCATCCATTGCCCCTAATAAATGAGCCATTTGTAACTTCAATGCACATTTAACTGCTATAGATTAATATCAATCATACCGCTTTTAACACGACCACGATAGGACCGTTTTGACCTTTGAACAACGCTGAAGGACTTGAGTGTCTAATTCCGAGGGAACGGTCATTGAAGACTATCCAAGCAGTGACCAGGATTATCATTGAAAGAGCAAAACTTATAATTTAAGCGTTGTTCCTTGACACAGTATTCTAGTGAAAAAAAATCCCCGAAAACATGTCTCTCCACTGCCTGAATGTGATTGAAATTCATATATTATTATATAAATGGCATTAATATAGATTAGGCACAGCCTGTGAAAGAAATCGTATGACGAAAACTGAGAGAGGTGAGACAAGAATGTTTAACGATTGTCCATTTTTAGAATAACTTGAGCGTTTCAAACAAAGATAGTGTAAGGGTTTTTGCATTTATTCTTGTTATCTTAAAACTGAACATTTTAATTTTATTCAAATCAAAAGTCTACTTTCACTTTAACTTCAGTCCGTATTTTCTTGTTTGTGCGGAAAGCTGAGATACCTTCCGGTTTAATTTTGTTCATTATGGATCATGTGACCATTTATTTACTACACAAATATTACCGTTTAGCGCGCATCTGCAATGCTCGCTATGAATTAAACCCTCTAAGTCTGCATACTACATTTTTATTTCTCTGGTCGAAATATATCGAAAATTTTACCCGATTTCGTTTCGTTTGATTTCGTTTCGTTTCATTTCGATTGGTTTCGTTTCGTTTCGTTTCGTTTGATTTCGTTTCGTTTCGTTCAGTTTCGCTTCGTTTCGTTCGGTTTCGTTTCGTTTCGTTTTTATTTCGTTTCACACTTTACAGGTACCCGTGTTCACGAGGGGTAAGCAGTTCCTTCCTCTTATAAGGCATATTATTGTTTATATGGTTTGCTCGAAATGGACTTCTCATCCATATGACATCGCATGCTTTGTCTTCGATCCAATATTGCTCTGAGAAATCCATTCTTACAAAACAAATCTATTATAGTATGTATGTATTACATTAGCGTTTGACTGTTTGGGATTAGGTAGTATTGTTCTAGATAAATAAATTGATACCTATAAATGTGTACTTCTAGAAAGAAGTTTTTTTCTTGGACTTTCCGTTGGTAAATGGTTAGACAATGTGATGCATTATACTTCATCACTATTGTATATTAGCTTTCTTAGAACAAGATATTCGAGGATATATATACATATTTTAATGACACTTTTAAAACAAACTATGGGTGATGAATTTTCTTAAATGAGATGATAGTTAAACCTTGATGAAAGATTGATTGATTTTTGTTGTTTAACGCCACTTTCAACAATATTGCAGCTATATCATGGCGACCAGTTTTAGTGGTGGAGGAAGCCGGAGTATCCGGAGAGAACCACCGACCATGGGCAAGCAACTGGTAAACTTTATCACTTGCGGCTGCAAGTCGAGTGCACCCATTTTTGTAATTTACAAAGCCGGGCGCGAACCCACGCTGTATTGGTGATAGGCTTGTATGAGTTGTTAGATCCAGCGACCTAACCCATTGATCCATCGATGAAAGAAGTTGCTGAATGTTTTGAATCTTTTCATAAAGTATGTGTCTAAACATGAATGCACCAATAAACTTATAGGTGATATATCGTAAGGGGGATGGAAGATGATGCATTATTCGTCATTTCATATTAATCTGAAATTCGCGAGAGAAAAATCTTATGTACAAGACAGTAAAATCAAATCAATAACTATATTGTACCATAATGGAGATAACAGACAGATGCATAGACGGACAATGTGATACATTTAAACGAAACGTTTTTACACGTAGACATTCATATAATACATTGCGTACCTCATCACTTTGGATATCCACCATCAGGTCAGCTAACCATTTTTTTAACACCCCTTTGGTCTTTTGTATCCATTCATCGGATTTCTCTTGACATATCTTGTAACAAATCTAAATGAAACATAAAATGAGAAAATCCAATGATGAACTATCATTCTATGAAGTCACATTTAGCTTGTATGATATTCAACGCAGGGAATATGGTGGAGAAGTTCTGACACATATATGTCATAATATGGTCAGAGTATCTGAATAAGAATTTTAATCAAATCTAAGGTTCTCCTCCCTCTGGCATATGTGACCTTAGCCGAACTTGGCTATCCTATTTAGATCCTTTGGTTTTATTGCTCCCAAGCACCTTTAAATTATTTGGCTTTCAAATCTTTCGACTTCAGCGTCACCTGATGTAGGTTATTCCAGATAGGTGTTGTGCGCAATAAATTAGATATCTACGTTTTCATTGATCTTGTAATGTCAAGCTTGCCTTTGGCTTTATGAAAGCTAGATACTGCCTAATAACCTTTATGTATAACGGACTCCCATTTGTTATGAGAATCTACATTCTATTGTCTCCAAAAAAAAATTCTGATGTTATTAACATAAAACAATACCACTGTAACCTGATATCTCTTGTCTTTGGTATCGTTACCTGAAATCTCTTGTCTTTGGTATCGTTACCTGACATCTCTTGTCTTTGGTATCGTTACCTGACATCTCTTGTCTTTGGTATCGATACCTGATATCTCTTGCCTTTGGTATCGTTACCTGAAATCTCTTGTCTTTGGTATCGTTACCTGACATCTCTTGTCTTTGGTATCGTTACCTGATATCTCTTGTCTTTGGTATCGTTACCTGGTATCTCTTGTGTTTGGTATCGCTACCTGACATCTCTTGTCTTTGGTATCGTTACCTGGTATCTCTTGTCTTTGGTATCGTTACCTGATATCTCTTGTCTTTGCTACCGTTACCTGATATCTCTTGTCTTTGATATCGTTACCTGATATCTCTTGTCTTTGATATCGTTACCTGATATCTCTTGTCTTTGGTATCGTTACTTGATATCTCTTGTCTTTGGTATCATTACCTGATATCTCTTATCTTTTGTATCGTTACCTCATATCTCTTGTCTTTGGTATCGTTAACTGATATATCTTGTCTTTGGTATCGTTACCTGATATCTCTTGTCGTTGGTATCGTTACCTGATATCTCTTGTCGTTGGTATCGTTATCTGATATCTCTTGTCTTTGGTATCTTTACCTGATATCTCTTATCTTTGGTATCGTTACCTGATATCTCTTGTCGTTGGTATCGTTACCTGATATCTCTTGTCTTTGGTATCTTTACCTGATATCTCTTGTCGTTGGTATCGTTACCTGATATCTCTTGTCGTTTGTATCGTTACCTGATATCTCTTGTCGTTGGTATCGTTACCTGATATCTCTTGTCTTTGGTATTGTTACCTGATATCTCTTGTCATTGGTATCGTTACCTGACATCTCTTGTCTTTGGTATCGTTACCTGATATATCTTGTCTTTGGTATCGTTACCTGATATCTCTTGTCTTTGGTATCGTTACCTGACATCTCTTGTCGTTGGTATCATTACCTGATATATCTTATCTTTGATATCGTTACCTGATATATCTTGTCTTTGGTATCATTACCTGATATATCTTGTCTTTGGTATCGTTACCTGATATCTCTTGTCTTTGGTATCGTTACCTGATATCTCTTGTCTTTGGTATCGTTACATGATATCTCTTGTCTTTGGTATTGTTACCTGATATCTCTTGTCTTTGGTATCGTTACCTGACATCTCTTGTCTTTGGTATCGTTACCTGATATATCTTATCTTTGGTATCGTTACCTGATATCTCTTGTCTTTGGTATCGTTACCAAATATTTCTTATCTTTGGTATCGTTACCTGATATATCTTGTCTTTGGTATCGTTACCTGATATCTCTTGTCTTTGGTATCGTTACCTGATATCTTTTATCTTTTGTATCGTTACCTGATATCTCTTGTCTTTGGTATCGTTACCTGATATCTCTTGTCTTTGGTATCGTTACCTGATATCTCTTGTCTTTGGTATCGCTAACTGATATCTCTTGTCTTTGGTATCGTTACCTGATATCTCTTGTCTTTTGTATCGTTACCTGATATCTCTTGTCTTTGGTATCGTTACCTGATATCTCTTGTCTTTGGTATCGTTACCTGATATATCTTGTCTTTGGTATCCTTACCTGATATCTCTTGTCTTTGGGATCGTTACCTGATATATCTTGTCTTTGGTATCGTTAACTGATATTTCTTGTCTTTGGTATCGTTACCTGATATATCTTGTCTTTGGTATCGTTACCTAATATATGTTGTCTTTGGTATCGTTACCTGATATCTCTTGTCTTTGGTATCGCTTTGGTATCGTTACCTGATATCTCTTGTCTTTGGTATCGTTACCTGATATCTCTTGTCTTTGGTATCGTTACCTGATATCTCTTGTCTTTGGTATCGTTACCTGATATCTCTTGTCTTTGGTATCGTTACCTGATATCTCTTATCTTTGGTATCGTTACCTGATATCTCTTGTCTTTGGTATCGTTACCTGATATCTCTTGTCTTTGGTATCGTTATCAACAATTTTAATATTTTAGCTTAATCCATTCATACTTTCTGCAACAAGTTGATTTAATAAAATTTCCTTTATATAACATTGTTATTGATATATAGGGATTGGTTAGAACATTTTATCATTCCATTGATTAATTGATTAATTAGTGTTTAACGCCATATTTAACAGTATTTTCGCTAGATGTTGGCGCTTTTCTCATTCCAGAAATTGTCACCTGCAAGAAATATACTAGGTGTTGTAATTTTCTTGTTTCAAAAAAATTGTAATTTCAACATTGAATTCTGTTGTAAAAGTTACGAATGGTACAATTCAGATAAAATATTAATTTTGATACAAATGGCATGACATATCGGTTAAATGTGATTGTGTTTTAAGCTATAGCTAATAACACAAAAATATACTTTGACACCAAATGCAGTTTCTCAAACCAAATTGCAGTCCGTTGACTGTAATTCAAATGCATTAATCTATTATTGACATCAACATTATGTATCTGAGAGTGGAGCGACATATCTACCTCTGCCAGTGAACTAGTACTATAAATGTTGAGCTCTGTGTGTTGATCTAGTGCAAACAAATATCATCAACATCTTATGAAAAAGTAACTGAATTTGACAATTATCTTGATACCTGTAAAGTGCTCATTTGGCGTTAACAACTTTCACAGAACAGCCGCGAATGCAAGAGTCCATGCCAGCAGGCAAGGAGCCATGGCATAGCGCAAGAGCGAAACCTCCATAAGAATTAGAAATTAGAGGGCCTAAATGGTCATAAAGAACGTTGTGTTGTCAATAATTTTTGGGCGTGGTAATGGGCAAGTCCCCTTCTGAATCCGCACCTACACACTAACTAACTTCCCTATACTATATATATATTATATTTACCATCAATGTTTTGTTTAAGGCCTGTAGAGCCTCATCTTCTCTATATTCTTTCCCAAGACAAAAATCTAATGTATCGGTCCATTCATTGTCAAATATCTCTGAGTAAACCTCTGCAATCTTTATTAGTCTGTTAGGGTTTCCCAAAGTAGCAATATTTGGGTTACCTGCTGTCATTTTATTGCCAGCTAGTTTACTCAATCTAAAATAGATTTTGCAAAGAAACATAATAGAAATATTTATCAAATAGCTACTGTAGAAATTTCAACTACTTCAGTTTTAAAACAACGAAGTTATGTCTATTTAAAGAATTTTCTATTTTCAGTGATATTGGCCGTGTTCGATAAAGGATGAGGCTGATTTATACGTTAAAGAAATGGGACAACCCAATACCAATTCCAGTAAATTTAAGATGAAATTTTCTCATTGGTTAATATTTTTAAATTTTATTTTGTCAAAATTAGCCTAATTTACAAAATCATCAAATATCTTCAAAACTATATATTTCGCAGAGAAAAATTGAATATATTTTATAGAAATGTTTTAATTGCGTACCAACAATTTAAGCTCTAGCTCTAGGATTACGTCCCTTTGTTATGAAGTAGTGAGTTTTTTCGAGCTCCGAAAATTACGATATTTATTATTTTTTGGGATTCATTTTGGACTCGAATTTTTCTGGATATTCACAGAATATAATCTAATTTATGTTAGGAAAAATGTTAACAGTAAATTTGTCCTGAATTAAATGTATTATTAACAATTATGATATGACATACTCAAATCTACTCACGGAAAAAAATGGCTAAAGTACAAAGACATTTATCCATTCACTTCAACACTAGATTTTTCAAGGGGATTACTCATGAAGAGATTTTGAGTGAAGTTGAGAAAAAGGTAGAATTAGACAATGTTGGTTCTGTGCAGTTCACGGAAACAGACTGTATAATTTCAGTGAAGGATTTTAATACGAAGGAAAAATTAATATCCGGTGGAATAACACTAAAAAACCGGTCAGTTAACTTTTTAGACGTTGAAAAAACAATCACAAATGTAACAATCAAAGATGCTTCCTATGAGGTAAGCGACTGTTATATTGCCACACAAATGTTGAAGTATGGAGAAGATATTCCAGGATCAGTACGAAGGGGGTACATTAAAGGTACAAATATAGAGAACGGTTCTAGGTATCTCCAAATCATAAACTGCGCCCCAACTTTGCCCAATAGAACTGACTTTGGCAGATTTGATGTTAGGTTATTCGCAGACAATAACCGAACTCAATGCTTACACTGTAAACAAACCAACCACCCATCCTACGCATGTAGACAGAAACCAATATGGCAAAAGCGATGATATAATTGTAACGACTTGGGGCATTTAGCTAGAGACTGTGTAAGTGCACCAACTTGTTCATTTTGTAAACAGGAAGGGCATATAAGGCGAGATTGTGAGCTATATGAAACGGATCAAGCACGTCAAAATTTTGGCAGTTATGCCCCTGAAATTATTGAGGGTAGGAAAACTACTGAACAAGATGCACAACAAACATCACAAACAGAAAATGTAGACAATAAACCTAGTGATAACAAAGACACAAGTACAGTCACTACTGTTAATATACTGTTAGGTGCATCAAATGGTGTACGACTTGGGGCATTTGATGACAACTTTATAAACGCATCTATATCGGGCGCAACTCTAAACAACATTGATCAATGCATTGACAAGGCATTTTCAAAATTAAAAAATACAAACAGCATAGTTAATAAAGTTGTTATGTGTTTGGGAACAAATGATGTGAACAAATGTAAAGATGACAGTGATCAAGTGAATGTATTATTGACACAAGCTATTGCGAAGGTAAAAAGACACTTTCCCGACTCTTTGGTTGGTATTTGTGGTATATTTCCACGAAAAGGGACTGGCAGTAACACAAATATATTAAACGCGACTACTACCAGTGTGAATAAGTTTATCCGTAAACTGTGTATGAAAGATTCAACAGTTGAATACATTGACACAATCAGTGACTTCTTCAATCAGCGTGCGATTGTTAAGTCAATGTTTGATAAAAATGATCAAAGTGGCGTACACATCGGTCTTCAAGGTTAAAAAAAAATACAGGAAAAAATCCGTGAATTTCTCAAGGCACCAAATGACGTATTTGATTTGACAAATACTGATCGTAAAAGGAACTTAAGTGACATAACAACGACACCGTCATCCGCTGATAGAAAAACAAAACATTCGAAAATAGGATCCGCAACTGAATATTGAAACAGTAACTTTATTTGATATTTAATGTATATTTTGTTTTATCTTATTCCAAAAAAATAAAACCAAAACCACCAACAATCAAGTATAAAAAAATAAACAGACGGTAATTACTATTTGAATGTGTTATTATATGCTATTATTTTGATTGTACATAATAAATATAGTATAACTAATCGTAGATTTTGAATATCAAAATAAGACCACGAGGGACCGAAGTACTCATAAGGATTTAAACGAGTGGGCGGAACTTGTTCCGTCCACGAGTTTAATCCTTAATGCGTATTCGGTCACGAGTGGTCTTATTTTGATATTCAAAATCTATGATTAGTTATACTGTTTATTATATAGACTTCCAAAATTTCTTTTATTATTTTATTTAATTTGTATATTTCATTCCACGCGTATGAATCTACGAGCAATGATAGTGTGTAATCAATGTGGCCGCACATTCAAACAAGTCAAGTGTTGTCGCTTCGATGAAAAAAATTGAAAATTTAAATGAAGGACGAGTTTCTGAATTTTATTTGAATATGGGCGGATTTGTAAAGTTGTTGTGGAAAAATTCATTGCAATTGTGACTAAGGTCAGTCCGATTTATCTGAGGAACCAGGCACGATGTGTTATTATTGTCCGAGTCGTGTGTATTTCACGTGTAACAGAATTCGAACAAAGGAATGAATCAATGTCCTCAAATGAAACGTTCTGAAATCTACCCGACTGGGCTTTAGTTTGATATACATTTTCATTTGTATTGCCATTGGAATTTGGAACATTTATTTGTTTGGACATCTAGAATATTAAATTCTGGCATTTCCACATTTTCCAAGTCAAAATCATTTTCTTCTAAAAATTTGGAGACTACAACTGCCGTATATGCGTCAAAATAATCAGACATTTTTTTTTTTTTTTTTTTTTTTTTTTTAAGATTGTTCAAAGCATACGATTTTTCATTGAAAAGGGGTGGTGAAAGGAATTAGGAAACTGACAATCTACAATGGGTCAATGCACTTTTAAAACATTGCCGTTGTTTGTTTATATTTAAATCTGTTGTGTTATGCTAGTGAAATGATTCGATTTAGAATGAGCAAGTGTTTGATTTTAATGTATCAATAAAATGATTCAATTAAAATAATTTATAAAAGTACTAAAACTTTTTCATTTGTTTAATTGTTTCAGTTTACAATCATGTGTGTATTCACCGTAACACAACAAGGGACGTAACCACTACACTTATAGTTGTCTAAAAGTAGTTCTGGCGGGGAAAAACTCACATCATGTGAAATATCGGAATTTATTTCACGGATAAATCTCCATAATTCACACCTATCTATATAATAATGTCCACTTCTTTACAATTTGTAGCCTTTAAACAGACGTGTTTTTCTTTAAACTGTAATATATGTTATATGTATGTGTATTGGCATGAATTGTATTGCTTATTGAATTATTATTTGAAATGTGTATATATAAAAGAATCCAGTGACGATATTTATTATTGTTTTTGGAAATATTGTCTCAATTTTAAAATGAAAATGTATCACCTTAAAGGTCAATGTGAATTTTTTTTTCACAGGTGATGAAAAGGTTAAAATGTGTTTATTGTCAAGGTAAAATTTGACCGTTACATGTGAGTAAATACCCAGACAATAGTTTAGATAATGTCCTTGAAATTTGTCACAATTAATGTTAATGGACTACGAGATAATAGAAAACGTGAGTTAGTGTTTAGTATCAAAGAAATATGATTGTATTTGTTTACAGGAAACACATTATACGGGGGTTGATATTAACCGGTGGGAAAGTTAATGGAAAGCACAAGGGGGCGGTACTAGTGCATGGTTATGTGGATCAAGCGAATCGAGGGCCGTGGCTATCCTTTTAAGTAAACATTTTTCATGTGATATTAATTTTAATTTTTCTGATAAGACTGGTAGACTACTGACATGTGAGATAAACACAGAAAATGCAGTTTTTCATATTTTTAATATATATGTTCCAAATCTATGCAGTGATAGAAAACAATTTTTCGATTCTTTTCAAAATATTTCTTACAACCATGAAGATGATAGTATTTATCATTACAATATTGTTTTCGGAGATTTTAATTGTATTCTTGATAAAAAAAAGATTGATAGATATCCCAATCGACGGACGGACGACATTGGCAAAATAGAACTATAAAATCTTATTACTAGGTATGATTTATATGATGCATGGAGAAAACTTAATCCAAATAAAAAACGATATTCTTTTCAAAGGGGGAATTCAAAATCACGTAATAAATTTATTTTATGTTCAAATGGTTTATGTAGTAAAGTTTTTGATACAAATATAAAACACTTTCCATTCAGCGATCACGACTTGGTATACACTAAATTAAAATTAGATGACGTTGAGAGGGGCCCAGGAATTTGGACAATGAATTTTAACACTATAACTAGTGAACTATTTACAAAAGCATTCAATATTTGGTGGGGTATATGGAAGAACGAGATAGAAAGGTTCCGAAATATTCAAGAATGGTGGGATATTGCAAAGACTAAAATTAAATATTTAACAATACAAATAAGTAAGCAATTAAAAAAAGGTCAAAGTAAAAAAGACATAGAAAAATTTGAGAAACAGTTAGAAGATCTTAAATCTAGTACAGATGACGGCGATATCATAAAAGGTAAGATACTAGAATTAGATAATTCAATAAAAAAATATTATACACAAAAAGCGGAAGCCGCAAAAATTCGTTCAAGAATAAAATGGGCGGAAGAAGGGGAAAGGTCAACTCGATATTTCTTAGTACTTGGGGGGAAAAAAAAAAAAAAGAGGGGGAAAACAAAATGTGGAATCGAATTAAAAACACAGAAGGTAAGTATAAATATGATATAGATTCAATAATTGACGAATAGATACAATTTTATTCCAAATTATTTACAACTGAGGGATGGGATACAAACAGTGCTAATAAACTAACGCAACATATTGAAAGTAAGTTAAATGGGGATGAAAAAGAAACTCTCGAAATGGATGTAAGCATAGAAGGAATCAAAAATGTTTTAAAAATTTTGAAACCAAATAAATCACATGGTGAGAATGGAATAATTTCTGAGTTTTATATAACTCACTGGGAACAAATCAAAGACGAATTCTTTCTGCTTGTAAAGGATACTTTCGATAAAAAAGAACTAACTTCTTCACGTATAAGGGGGTTCTTACTCTTTTACATAAAAGTGGGGAGCGGGAAGATATACGGAACTGGAGACCACTGACTCTATTAAACAGTGACTGCAAAACAATTGCAAAAATTCTTGCAGAGAGATTAAAAGTTGTTTTACCAAAATTAATACATTCGGACCGGAAGGGATTTGTAAAAGGTCGTAATATCAGTGAAGCTAACCGTCTAATACAAGATGTAATAGAATATACAGATCGTGAAGATGAAGAAGGTATCATAATATTTTTAGATCAACAAACGGCATTCGACCGGGTAGAATGGGGGTGGGTGGATCATGTATTAAGTAATTTTAACTTTGGGAAAAAACTTAGGAAGTGGGTTCAAATGTTATTCAAATATGCACAAACTTTTATCAAGACCAATGGTTTTGTGTCGAAATATTTCAATATTTCAAGGTCCTGTAGGCAATGGTGTCCAATAGCGCCTCTTGTTTACATTCTACAGGCCGAACCTGTAGCCTGTGCTATAAGGAGGGATAGTGATATACAAGGGGTCAAATTACCAGGGGGAAAAGATGGGGAATATATCGAGACTAAACTCTGCATGTTTGCAGATGACACTCAGCTATTTAATAAAAATGATGAATCTGTCAAAAAAATATTTTGATATTTTAACTATATATGAAAAGGCCTCTGGTTCAAAGGTCAATTATGAAAAGACAAAAGGTGTGTATATTGGATCGGCAAAAAATAAAAGACCCAAGTTTACAAAAAATAGTTTGGACAAAGGATAATGTTAAAACTCTTGGCATTCATCATGGTTATAATATACAAAATGATGAAATATGAAAATCAATAATTGTTAAAATGAAAAATTGTGTCCATGTTTGGAAAAGTAGAAATTTGACATATACAGGTAAAACTTTAATAGTGAAAAATCTCTTGATCTCTCTTTGTGGTTACGAAATTGAAATGCGGGGAATACCAGAAAAATATGTAAAAGAAATAACAACTTTGGTTTGGGGTTTTATCTGGGGAGGGGGCATTAACCAAATAGAAAGGAAAGTTTGCTGTTTGGGAGTAGAAAAGGGGGGCATGGGTATGATTAACATACAAGAATTTATTGACAGTAAAAGAATTAAGCTTATATACCGAATTTTACATGAACCATTAGAAAGTTGGAATGCGATTGGTAACTATTGGCTCCGTAAGTTAGACATTAAGTTTAATGAAAAATATTTTGTATGCAAGTGCTCTAATGTATCAATTCTAAATTTGAATATAGTACCAATTTTTTACAAAATATGTATCCAATCATGGTCAAAATTACAGGAACTTATTCAATTGTGTAATAATGACATTGATTCCATTCTAAAAACCAGAATATTTTGTAACTCTTCAATAACTTTTAAAAACAAACCAATAGTGTTTACTTCGTTTCTGCAAAGTAACTTACGAACTATAAATGATATATGGGATTCAAATAATAAATTTTTTTAAAGTTGTCAAGATATATACAATTTATTAATCGATAGGAGAAACTGTATTTCAGAGTTTTCTAAGATAAAAAAAAAAAGCAATCCCCGAAAAGTTCATAAAAATCTTAAAAGGTGAAACTACAATAGTACCAGAACGTAGAGTTACCTTTAATATCAACGATAAGCTATTTTTTTGTAATGATTCAAATATAACTATATCACCTGATAAACTGAAAATAAAAATAATCCAGGGAATCTTTAAACAAAATATAAAACCAAAATGTCAGACTAAATGGGAAGAACAGTACAGGGGTAATAGTGATTGGACACAAATTTGAACAAAATTAAAGAAAATCAAAGTTACTAATCAGGTCAAAGAATTCCAATGAAAATGTCTCCATAATATAAATTATACAGAACATAGATTGAAAAAAATGAATTTATCAAACGGAAAGTGCCACCTCTGTCAAATAAGAGACAACGATGAAACGATGCAGCATCTATTTTTTAAATGTCCTTCTGTGAAGAAAATTATTAAAGAAATAGAAGCGATTTTTAACAGATCTGGATTAATATATAATATAGAAATCAATGAATCAAATATTATGTTAGGGCTATATGAGGGTGATGATTTAGACGTCATTTTTAATACCGTAACATTTATTTCAAAGTGGGAAATATGGAAAATACGTAATAAGGTGAAATATAACCAATCCCGAATTGGAAATCAAACAATTTTTAACACTTGGAAAAATAATTTTAAAAAACATTTACAATGCACATTACAAACTTTTCATATTAATGAAATTGATAAAAACAAATTAGAACTTATTCGGAATAACATATGATTATTTATTATTTATGAACATATAGCTAATGAATGGTTATAATTGTATCGTCTAATTGTGTATATTATGATGAAATGAAAAAACAAATGAATATGAAAAAGGTTTAAGTGTACATTTTTTTCTTTTTTTTTACTTGCTACCCCTGGACAAGTGAAATTGATGTAAAACAGGGACCCTTAATGTGCGCTCCTACGCCATCAAGGTTATTGTAAACAGGAGATTTTGAATAAATTATATTATGAAATAGTAAAAAAAAAAAAAAAAAAATTAGCTCTAGCTACTCTCATCTTAAAATGTAAAAACGTTTTGGCACTTTGAGGTGCTTTACCCCTATGTTCTATATAAATCAACAGTGGTCGTGTTGGTTGGTTGATTGTCTCCTTGGATACAATTTTAAAGGCAGACAACCTAAGGATGATTAAGTCAAACTTTCTGATGCAACCAACTAAATTATTTCTCAATCCTGTGTTTAGTTTTTTTTATTCGTAGGTTGGGTTCTGTTAAATTTTTGTTTTTGTATTTTGAGTCTACATAATAAGACTCATAACACAATGTCCTAGTCGAAGGGACATTTATAATGCCATATTATCTGACTATTTGCATAAGAACTTGAACTATTTGTGTAACACGGTGAACGTATGGTAAGAACTATGAACTAATTTCCCCTTCCAGCACTTTTGTTTATTCTTGTTTTTTTCCTGGTATCTGTACTGGTAATCTTTTAGGTTTTCTGTATTGTGTTCTTTGTTTTTTCCTGGTATCTGTACTGGTAATCTTTTAGGTTTTCTGTATTGTGTTCTTTGTTTTTTTCTGGCATCTGTACTGGTAATCTTTTAGGTTTTCTGTATTGTGTTCTTTGCTTTGTTCTGGCATCTGTACTGGTAATCTTTTAGGTTTTCTGTGTTGTGTTCTTTGTTTTTTCCTCGCATCTGTACTGGTAATCTTTTAGGTTTTCTGTGTTGTGTTCTTTGTTTTTGTTCTGGCGTCAGTACTGGTAATCTTTTAGGTTTTCTGTATTGTGTTCTTTGCTTTGTTCTGGCATCTGTACTGGTAATCTTTTAGGTTTTCTGTGTTGTATTCTTTGTTTTTTCCTGGCATCTGTACTGGTAATCTTTTAGGTTTTCTGTATTGTGTTCTTTGTTTTTTCCTGGTATCTGTACTGGTAATCTTTTAGGTTTTCTGT
>MJUT01029039.1:0-16045 GCA_002080005.1 Gigantidas platifrons | reverse complement strand
AATCTTTTAGGTTTTCTGTGTTGTGTTCTTGTTTTTGTTCTGGCATCTGTACTGGTAATCTTTTAGGTTTTCTGTGTTGTGTTCTTGTTTTTTTTTCTGGCATCTGTACTGGTAATCTTTTAGGTTTTCTGTGTTGTGTTCTTTGTTTTGTTTGTTTTCATTCTGTGTCTTGTGACGAATGTTGGCTGTGTCTATTGATTGTCTATGGATTCTCTATTGACTGTCTATTGATTGTCTAGCTATGGATTGTCTATAGATTGTCTGTGGATTGTCTATTGATTGTCTATGGATTGTCTATTCATTGTCTATGGATTGTCTAGTGATTGTCTATTGGTTGTCTATTGATTGTCTATGGATTGTCTATTGATTGTCTATTGATTGTATATTGATTGTATATTTATTGTCTATGGATTGTCTATGGATTGTCTATGGATTGTCAATGGATTGTCTATTGATTGTGTATGGATTGTCTATTGATTGTCTATGGATTGTCTATGGATTATCTATTGATTGTATATGGATTGTCTATGGATTGTCTGTTGATTGTCTATGGATTGTCTATGGATTGTCGATGTATTGTCTATGGATTGTCTATTGATTGTCTATGGATTGTCTATTGATTGTCTATGGGTTGTCTATGAATTTTCGATGGATTGTCGAAGGATTGTCTATTGATTGTCTATGGATTGTCTATTGATTGTCTATTCCTGATTGCCACTTCGGTTTTCTATAACGTTTTTTATTCTATTTTATCGAGCATTTATCCTATTCCAGATTTTTATTGATGGTTAATTTCCGAAATGCGTTGCATTTCACTTTTCAATCTGTTTCCTCCAGGAAAAACTTGAATGTGACATTACACACCTACAATGCATTGTTCTGCCAATACCATTATGATATCCAGTCTAATTAAATACATCAGAAACCAAGATGGCTGCTGCTTTAAGTACATGTACTATTTAACAACATTATTTTGTTCATGAAGTCTGTCATTAAATACCTGTTATGTAATACTTCATTCTCTTTCACTTTTCTTTCTATTTCCCTTTTCAATTTTTCTATCTCGTCTCTGAAGATAAACGATATGCAGTGTTAATATTAAGATAATTTATCTCTTCTCTGAAGATAAACGACATGCTATGTTTATATTAAGATATTTGTGATTTTATTATTTTCTGCACAGATATTGTAGGATCGAATATAAGAATATCAAAGTTCAAAGTTCAGCCAACCTACCACAAGATTACATAATTTGAAGGTACTGCACCGCACAGCCTTTATGGAAATATTAAAGAACTTCCGAATATAAATAAAACTTGCTATGGTCATATGTATAATTTATGCTTAGTACAAATGGTTAAATATTGATGATATGATAATGATGTCTGCTTTGCACTAGACAACATCAATTCACTTAGTTAGATGTTATGCTGATAGCTCACTGCAACAGCAGTCAATGGGTAGACATGTCGCTTCACTCCGACACATTTCTCATGATTCCGAGTCAACCAATTGTATTGTTACTCTTAATGCTGCGTGCTTATCAGTGAAGCAAATACTAATCTTAAAGTTTTATCTGACCCGACCGCGGCTCGAACCCAGAGTCTAGCGTACCAAAAACGAGTCCACTTACCATTACACCACCCATACAATGGTATATTGTAGGAAAGAAAATTAGCATATGAATGATATTCACATGCCAAAACATAGCGTGTATATCACGTGAACAGCACACAGTAAATATAGTGCAGTTAGATTGTACCCTCCATAGTTTTTTAAACCTATATTTAATTTAATTACGGTTCTAACAAATGATTTGTAGAAATATATTAAGAAAAGTTTTAAAATACCCAATGGGTAATCAGAAGCAATAAATCGAAGGACAGATAATACAATGACCAAAAGAAAAAAAGACATAAGTACAAACAATTATATACAAAACAGTAAACAGAAAACTAAAGATTGAGCAACACAAAGCTCACAAAATATCAGATGTGAACTCATGTGCACCGATAGAATAGGCAATTCCTGCTCAAATAGTGGCACCTGTCGTTGTATTCTTGCTACAGAATCGATGATAAGTCATGAAAGAGGAAATGTGGGAGGAATTGTGACTACGACAAACGGAACATATCCGTGGCCATCTGTGACAGACATATTCCGTAACGGTTAGCAAAGTCATGATGGCGATCGTAATACGTTCAAAGTGATTACTTTAACATAAACAATAAATTCATCCTAATATAAAATATAATATAACATAGTAGACAATTTTTTTATAATTTAGCTTAAAAACAAAAGCAATGCAAAATTCTAGTGGCGGAAGAACTACCTACCTTTCCGGAGCACCTGAATTCATCCCGATTCTTAGTGTTGTTCGATCTTTAGTTTTATTTGTAGTGTATTGCAGATTGTTGTTTGACCTTTTGTCCTTTTTCTTTTGTCCACAGTAATTTGCCTGCGACCGCTTGTTCTACATATGAGGACGATATATCTATTTGTTATATAGATTTTAAGCTGGCTAAGATAAGACAAATCCCAGTCTTAAGAGTGAGGACGATATATCCACACGATAATATTATAAGATTAACGTGGATAATATCGTAATATCATCAATTATTATACTTCGTGTAAGTTTCTACAGTGAGATTTGATACTGTAATATTTTGGCATATTACCTGGACAATTAATCACTCAGTATAATAATGATATTAATGTGGTCTTGTCCAGGTAATATGCCAAAATATTAACTTCGGGTCGGGTAATATGTCTCTCAGACCTGGGTAATATTTTGGCATATTACCTGGACAAGACCACATTATTATATAAATAACAATATAATAGATATTTGCCAGCGTTAGCGCTGAAAGTTTGTATCCAGAATTATGCTTTCATATTATGATATTTCTTCTAATGAGAATACTTCAGGTGTGTTAATAACAATATAAAAGATATTCGTCTGCTTTGTTGTCTACTTCTACATAATATGCGTTTCTGGAATAACTTTCATCAGGTATGCTCAAAATCGAAAGATTCGAAAGCCAAAAAATCTAAAGTTTTGAGAGCAATAAAATCAAAGGCCTAAACAGGATAGCCTAAACCGTCTAAGGTCAGCTATATGTCTGAGGGAGGAGAACACTGGGTTTAGTAATTATTACATTATTGATAAACTATCAATATTACCCGTCATCGTCAACATTGTTGGAGCTGTTACAACTTTCTACCTTGTCGTCAATGTTTTGAATTCGAATTGTTTTCTTGTAAAAGGTATATCCTCTAATGTGGATATACTCTCTATTTTTTAATTACAAAATAACAGATATTCGTACAATTTGTGTTCAGCTACATATACTTAATATTATTACCTATTCTTGGTTTCCAACTGACCCAATTTCTTAAAATCAACCTCAATATCTTCAATCGCTCTCTCTAACTGAGACAATAATGTCTTATCTGTGATTGGTTGATCTCCTTCCTTCATGGCCAATTGAATTGTTCGTTTTGCAAGATGATCCATTTTACTAAGATTATAGAATAATTTGTTTTGTTTTATATATTTTTGTAAGTACATATTAAACATTTGTCTTGTGTCATTAGTAAACATTGTTTTTTAGATTCATAAAAAAACTATTTCTTTTTAATTTAAGAGCTCGTTGGCCCTGTTTTGTCACACCCTTTCCTAATTTCTATATACATTGTAGTTTCTAGATTTTATTGAATACGCTATAGCGATATAACGGTAAGTGGTTGACATTAAATAATCCCTCTCTGTCTCTACCTTTCATTTAACACTACATTTATACGAAACAACAAGCCATACTAAATGACTCAAGCTGGGGCAATACTTGAACACACAACATAGAATACTTTGTGTAAATCAATAAGTTTTATACTATACATTCAGTACTACTAGTACATGCATACAATTTTCAATTTTATTTGATTCTGTGTGTGTTTGATTATCAGTCATCCATTATTCATTATAGTCTTGTGAAGGGAAATATAAATGATACTATATATTCTGTTACGAAACAAAAGTTTAACCAATGATGGTCAAGAATTCCATCAATATCAACATCTACCTCTTACCTCAAACCATTCAACACCACCAACAGAGATTACGACATACTTCGTAGGAAATTCAGGTGCTGGCTTGGTATAGACACAAATATAAATAGAAATGTTCTACAATCAACAGAATCTGTCATTTTAGCTAGGAGTTGATTAATTACTTCGAGACATATCAGTAAATGGTAGAAAGTGAGAGATGTGATTTTAATGTTCTCATTTTCTAAATAATAAATTTTCTCCAAATTCATTTCAATATCCCGAATTGTTTCTTAGTAAAAAAAATATTTCCTGTAATGTGGATACTCTCTGTTTTTGAATTACAAAATAACAGGTATTCGTACAATTTGTGGTCAACTACATATACTTAATGTTATTACCTATTCTTGGTTTCCAAATGAAGCAATTTCTTAAAATCAACCTCAATATCTTCAATCGCTTTCTCTAACTGAGACAATAATGTACTCTCTTGGATTGGTTGGTCTCCTTCCTTCATGGCCAGTTGAATTGTTCGTTTTGCAAGATTATCCATTTTACTAAGATTATAGGATATTTAATATATGTAATAGATATTAAGGTTCATACACATTGATAATTTGTCTTGTGTCATTATTGAACTGTTTTCATAGATTCACAAAAAAAGTTTTTAATTTAATTTAAGAGCTCGTTTAAGAGGTCTGGCTCATTCCTCCCTAATTACTATACATTTATACGATACAACAAGACATACTAAATGACTCAAGCTTGGGCAGTACTTGAACACACAACATAGAACATATAAGTTTTATACTATGCATTCAGTACTACTAGTACATGTATAAATCGACGAGAGAAAATCTTAGAAATCTGGAAAAAGATTTAGAATTTAAAATAAAATTACAAAGACGATGAAAATCTAGATAAAAATATGGATGACTTAGAGCATAAAATAAGCAAACTATACGAAATTAAGCGAAAGGAGCACAAGTGAGGTATAGGGAAAAATGGGTGGAACTGGGAGAGAAAACAATTCTTACTTTTTAGGCTTAGAAAAAAAGAGACAATCTAAAAAATCTATAAATAAATTAAAAAATGAAAATGGAGATATAATATGTGAACAAACAGAACTACTAAAAGAAATAAAAAAATATTATGAACAGTTATATAGTTAAGAAAAACCCAAATAAAGAATCTTTAGAAAATTATATATTAAACACTAAGATAGAAAATAAAATAGATGAAAATGATAAATTAAGTTGTGATGGAAAGGTAACAGTAGAAGAATGTTCATATGCTATTCATAAAATGAAATTAAATAAATCTCCGGGTTTAGATGGATTGACTGTCGAGTTCTATAGAGTATTCTGGAACAAACTTAAATATATTTCAACTGATGTCATAAATAAAGGAAACGAAGAACAGTGTCTTACTTATTCACAACGTACTAGTATCTTAACTTTGTTGTTTAAAAAGGGGATCATTTAAATCTAGATAACTATCGCCCTATCTCCCTTTTAAATGTAGATTTAAAAATCTTATCATATGTTCTTGCCCAAACACTAAAAAACGTATTACCAAACATTATTAATGAAGATCAAACTGGTTACGTGAAAAACAGATTCATCGCTTTTAACTTGAGAAACAAATTCAAGATATCATAGACTATGCGGATCTGTATAAAATTGAGGGGGCAATCATATTTATAGATTTTTCAAAAGCTTTCGATTCTTTACTTTAAACATATTTCATTGTTCAAAAAGACAAAAGGATAAGACACAAGTTAAACAACTTAGACAGTCTTCTCCCATTACATATATTTCAAAATACACAATTGAACATAATAATATTTAATTACACAAATTTTTGTAAACATTTATAGTAAATGAAGGCATGAAGAAAAAAATAATAAACAATTAAACAATTAAACCCCTCATGGAGCCTCATTGACTATATGATCAAAATATAGATTACCTATTGATACATATCGAACAGACCCAAATGCGTACTACGTGGCAATGGACATAGTAACTTTCATTCTTCCATTGGGATTTAGTTGCGGGAAAAGATCATGGTAAGTATGTATATTTCTATTTATTTTGTAAGATCAAATAGTCTTCAAAGATCATCCAGAGGTTTTATTTTCAATTATGATCATTCGAATACCATGTTAACATTCTTTGTCAAAATGGTATACCTGTAAGGGAATTCACCTGGTTGTTTTGTTACAATTATACAGAAAAACGATCAGTATCTTTAATATATCTTTGAATAATTAAAAATATTTCACAATTTGTTTCATCTGATAGAAAATCATTTCCAAATAACAAAGTATCAACATTTATTTCTACCCCGTTCATATACAGTATTGCCAATGACGATAACATTTTGTTTCTATATACAATATAACGATTACAAAATAACAAATAATGTTCCGCATTTTCGTTTTGGTATCCACATATACAGTTTGGATTTGAAATTAAATTAGTACTATACAAATCTTCTTTCAATGAACTACATTTGTTTCTTATTCTCGTGTGTAATACACTAAGATATCTATTACCACATGAAAAGTGTGCGGATTTTTTCATATTTTGAAAATATATCTGACGGATTTTTTACTTAAAATAAGCTAAAATAGGGATTTGTCGAATATCAAGATCCAACGTATTCCACAGCTTAATAGTTGAAGGAAAAAAAGATTGTTGAAGAAGTGCAAGTCTGTTTGCTTGTTGACTTATATTTTGACTGTTACGTAAATAATAATTCGAAGTTTCAGGAACTGTAGGTGGTATTAAATCTGATAAATATTCAGGTGCCAGATTATTATAAATTTTGTAAAATAATGTGAGATTTTTAACTTCTCTTCTTACTTTTAATGTATCCCATCCGGTTTCTTTATAAATATATGCTATACTAGCGTTTGTTTTCAAATCTGTTTATTTGTTTTGTCCTTGTTGTTTCAGCAGTGTAATATGGGTGAGGTGGAAGAAGAAAGTCATTTTCTATCATTTTNGCTTCAATTTGCACTTTTTCTAAACGATTTGAGTTGAATTGGCCACAATTAAACCAAACTTCAGACTCGCATATTCTAATATTGGCCTTATAAATGTTAAATACATTTTTTCAAGATAGTTTCGTTTAAGTTTAAATTTAAGTTTGCTTAATACATTTAATTGTTTAGAAGATTTTCTATAAGTTTATCAATATGTTTGGTCCATTTACAGTCATTACTAAAAGTAACACCTAAATGTTTATGTAATTTAACATCTCTTAGTGAAGCACCCTCAAAGTCAAAATTGAAATAAAGTTTTGTGTCTCTGGTACTGAAAACCATAATTTCAGTTTTATTTTGATTGAATTTTACCAACCAACGTTTTGACCAATCATTTAGGTAAGCTAAGTCTTGTAAAGAATCTTTGTCATTTGCAATATGTCCAATCGATGTATCATCTGCAAATAATCTACCTAAACCAGTCATACCATCTGCAATGTCATTAATTAATACCAAAAATAATAACGGGCCCAACACCGACCCTTGAGGCACCCATGCTTTAAGCTGATTTTTTGTAATGGGATTTTTTGTTTGAAACTTTGAAACATTTTAGATTTAACGAATCTTTTATCAGTTGGGTTGAAACACTATATAGTGATATACAAACATGTGTAATGAATAATGGTTGGGTGTCTGAAAATTTCAAAAACTCTCGTGGAATACGTCAAGGTATCCTTTATCAGCGTTGTTATTTGTTTTTTCTGTCGAAAGCATGGCCCTAAATCTGAGAAGTAGCAAAGATATAAAAGGGATAACAGTCAAATTAGATGAAAAACACCTCAGTATTAAAATTTCACAGCTAGCAGATGATACAACCCTATTTTGCAATAGTAAAGAAGACGTCTTAAAGGCAATGAACGAAATAGAAATATTTGGCTCATTTTCAGGTTTATTGTTAAATAGAAACAAAACAGAGGGGGTATGGATTGGTAAACTAAAAATTTGTAAATACAAAATTGCTGGAATCAATTGGACAGACAAGCCGATTAAATCACTAGGAATATATTTTGGTAACAACAATGAAGAATGTCAAAAACTAAATTAGGAAAATAAAATAGAAAAGATGAATAAACTATTTTGTGCATGGGGAAAAAGAAACCTTTCTATATTAGGAAAAATTGTAATCATTAAATCATTAATTTTACCCCTATTCACATTGTTGGCCAGTGTATGCTTAATACCAGATATATATCTTAAAGAAATAGAAAAGAAATGTTTCAATTTATATGGAATGGTAAACCAGATAAAGTTAAAAGAAATTTGATTATAGATTCATACGAAAAAGGGGGGTTGCAAATAATTGATATCAAAAGTTATTTCATAGCTCTAAAAGCATCTTGGGTAAGTAGACTGGTAACCGGATATATTTCTAATTGGAAGCTTATACCATTAAAATATTTTAATGCAACTGGTAAAAACTGGTTAGTATTTAGCATGAACCTAGATAGCACAAAATCATTAAATTATTTGAAAAAAATACCAGAATTTCATAGAGAAGTAGTCAAATGTTGGAATTTATATGGTGGCGGTCAAACAAAATCACCTGTCACATTCACAGATATCAGAAAACAAATTATTTGGGGGAACAAGCACATTACATTTGAAAATAAATCAATTGTTTTTTTTAAATTGGAGAAAAAGTAATTTAATTTATGTTAATGATATTTTAGACGCTATAAAAACTGTATCAAGCAAATACATTCTGGAAAAGTTAAAGTTTAAATCTAATTGGATTGCAGAATTCAACATTATAAAAAAAATATATTCCAAAAAAACTGGATAAAGATTATTAAAACAGAAAATTCAGTCAAAAGTACTGTAAATATTAAAAGAAATAAGATTATATATATAGTATAACTAATCGTAGATTTTGAATATCAAAATAAGACCACGAGAGACCGAAGTACGTATAAGGATTTAAACGAGTGGGCGGAACTTGTTCCGTCCACAAGTTTAATCCTTAATGCGTATTCGGTCACGAGTGGTCTTATTTTGATATTCAAAATCTATGATTAGTTATACTGTTTATTATATAGACTTCCAAAATTTCTTTTATATTATTTTATTTAATTTGTATATTTCATTCCACGCGTATAAATCTACGAGCAATGATAGTGTGTAATCAATATGGTCGCACATTCAAACAAGTCAAGTGCTGTCGCTTCGATGAAAAAAATTGGAAATTTAAATGAAGGACGAG
Organism: Gigantidas platifrons; assembly: GCA_002080005.1. Lineage (NCBI taxonomy): Eukaryota > Metazoa > Mollusca > Bivalvia > Mytilida > Modiolidae > Gigantidas > Gigantidas platifrons. The sequence continues at coordinate 6,746 of MJUT01029039.1, read as the reverse complement.
TTTCTGAATTTTATTTGAATATGGGCGGATTTGTAAAGTTGTTGTGGAAAAATTCATTGCAATTGCGACTAATGTCAGTCCGATTTATCTGAACCAGGCACGATGTGTTATTATTGTCCGAGTCGTGTGTATTTCATGTGTAACAGAATTCGAACTAACGAATGAATCAATGTCCTCAAATGAAACGTTCTGAAATCTACCCGACTGGGCTTTAGTTTGATATACATTTTCATTTGTATTGCCATTGGAATTTGGAACATTTGTTTGGACATCTAGAATATTAAATTCTTGCATTTCCACATTTTCCAAATTCAAAATCATTTTCTTCTAACAATTTTGAGACTACAGCTGCCGTATAAGCGTCAAAGTGATCAGACATTTTGTTTTGTTTTTTCTTATTTTAAGATTGTTCAACGCAGACGATTTTTCATTGAAAAGGGGTGGTGAAAGGAATTAGGAAACTGACAATCTACAATGCACTTTTAACATTTCCGTTGTTTGTTTATATTTAAATATGTTGTGTTATGCCAGTGAAATGATTCGTTTTAGAATAAGCAAGTGTTTGATTTTAATGTATCAATAAAATATGATTCAATTAAAATAATTTATAAAAGTACTAAAACTTTTTCATTTGTTTAATTGTTTCAGTTTACAATCATGTGTGTATTCACCGTAACACAACAAGGGACGTAACCACTACACTTATAGTTGTCTAAAAGTAGTTCTGGCGGGAAAAAACTGATATTTCACATGTGAAATATCGGAATTTATTTCACGGATAAATCTCCATAATTCACACCTATCTATATAATAAGGAAAAATAATTATATTGAGACTTCATATTTATCAAATAAAATGCTATATAATTCACTGCTTTTTAACAAAATAGAGTCTTCTATAGGAGTTGACAAATGGGTAAACATATTAGATATACAAGAAAAACCTTTCATGAAACCATTATACAAATTTATTTGTTCATATTTGGAAGAAAACAAACTGAAAATATTTAGATGGAAGTTAATACAATACATCATTCCTAAAATAAAATATTATTTCAATGAAAAATTGTGAATAATAATCGATGTAACTTTTGTGGAAATGAAGAAAACAATCTTCATTACTTTATTACATGTTCTTTCTTGAAAACGTTTTGGGAGAAAATATATAATCTTTTTAAAAGTAATAATTTACAATTTACATTAAAGTTAAAACATTTTATATTTGGTTATAAGATATCTGATAATAATTATTATGGTGTTAATTATTTTATTACAATTCTTGGTTTTTCAATATATAAATCATATAATTTATCTGAACAGAAGACAAAAAATGTAAATGTTTATAAAAAGTTTATATACGAATTAAATAAAAGAATTGATGAGAAAAAAAATCATAGTATGAATAATAGTTTTTTGTATGCTATGAAAAAGAAAATGAATAGTTCTTAGATATTATTATTTCTATTCTTAAAATGTATTTAAATTTGTACCAGCTGATTAATTCCCTGGATAATCAGTGGAGTGTAACAGGGTACATCAAGAGAAGCTTGGATTCTTGATTAAATATGTAACAAGCAAGAATTCAGAATAAATAAAATTATTATGTTGTAAAAAAAAAAAAAAAAACTAGTACATGTATACAATTTTCAGTTTTATTTGATTCTGTGTGTCATCCAATATTCATTATAGTCTTGTGAAGGGAAATATATATGATACTATATATTCTGTTACGAAACGAAAGTTTAATCAGTGATGGTCAACAATTCCATCAATATCAACATCTACCTCTTACCACAAACCATTCAACACCACCAACAGAGATAACAACATACGTCGTAGGAAATACAGGTCCTGACTTGACATAAGTTAAACGAGTTAAGGTGATCACAACCTTCTCTCGCAATAATTGAATATCCAATGACAATACAAATACAGGAATATATTAACAAGCAATACAAACATTCACGCACGCACGCACCCACACACACACATCTTGCATGGTATTCTAACAATTGTTGTGCTTTGTTTCCAGATTGTTGCATTACAACGAAGTTTCCATTAATAAAGACATTCTCAGATTGTTTGACTGAAAGTGTTTACTGGCTCTAACGTGAATATAACCGGTCAATTGGCAAACTTTGACTGATTCCGTGATCTCCATCTAGACCCGGCTGTAACATGTGTGATGCAGTTGTCAAATTACTGAGAAGGAATACCTTGTGCTTTAAACAAAAGTTCTTAAGATGGCTTTTGATTACTGTATAGAGTACGACACACATAGTTGTCCATTATGTAGAAAAACAAGGATTAATTTGAAAGCCATTAAAAGTATTTTTTCATGATGCAAATACTGACATTTTTATCATGGTTTTTGTACAAGGGGGCCATTTGTCTACAAGGGTACAACTGATGATATTCAGTAGATATTCTAGTTAGAGTTATGTCCCTTTAAAGCCACTTTCGGCAATATTTTAGTTATGTATCATGATAGTCAGTAGTTTTGGGTGATGAAAAGAGGATCATACAGTGGATACCACTTGACTGCCGTATGAAAATGTCAAACTATATCACATATACTAGTATCAGATATTAAGAGTAATGCACATTAAACATGCATGGGTGACAATTCATGGGATCGAAAAAAAGTGCTATATAAGCCATTTGTTGCTAAAGTAAAACCAGAAAGATAAAAGTATAGCCATGCAACTCAATATTTTTATTTATTAAATAGAGTATACTGCAATTGGTAACTTTACAGCATTGATCAAGGGGGTTGTATAAACTTTTGCTTAATACTGGACAATGTCCTGTATAAGGCATTTTTTTAAATGGGGCCCATGACGGGGAATACGAATTTTATTTTTTTTTATATAGAAAACAGTCAGAAAAAAATATGGTAATGCAGTATAAAAACAATATAGGTATGATGTCTTTTTATATGAGATTGATTGGTTTTCGGAACGAAACAGGGGACTGCTCGGCAGAGCCTTGCAGTACCCCTGTTTCTTAGCCTCATCCAAATAAATCTCATATAAAAAGACACCATACCTATATTGTCTAAGTATGCAGTAAGATGGTAACTTTAGTTGTACAAATCCGACAGTAGGTATAGGAAATATGGCGAAAGGAATGCATATTGATTTCAAAATAGAAATAAGATAAGGTGTAGTGTTTTGTAGATCAATGTTTGTCCTTTTTCTTTTGGCCATTTCATTGTCTGTCATTATTCGATTTAAATCTTCTGGTTTAATACCCACATTGGAATCTACATACTATTCTTGTGGATTACATTGTTTCAATTTTCACAATTTGGGGCATTCTTCACAGTTAAAATGTGTCCCTTGTAGGCAGCCATCTTGGATATTGGATCAGAACTAAAACACAGATGTGGTTTAGGAAATTCCTATGATTATTCATACAATGCAAAATATATGTACATTTTGCTCTGGTGGAGATGTTAAATTTCAAATCGACACAAAAATCGCTAGTTTAGTAGAACTAAACCCAATGTATACTAATTCCAAGTTTTATTAGAGAAGAAGAATGCAGCCGATAGATGACTGCCGACGACATAGGACAGTAACAGTGGACGGCACTGACAAACGGCGAAGACGGGAGAAGACAAGAAACGGCGATACTGGGCGTCGCTGACAGATCACAAATACGGAAAACAGACGCCAAGTGATGGCATTCTAGGAATATCATTGGTTTAAAGTGAATACGTGGAAACCGTGTATATTCGATACACGGTCAGTAGATTTTTAATACACAGTTAATAGTAGAGTTATATCCCCTTTTTCTTTCAAAACAAAAAAATGACTTTGAACAACGAGACGCCGAAGCGTTGCACCAAGGCAACAAACGATGAAATTATAAACAAATGTTTTAAATTTTTTTAATATTACAATTGACCAGTGCAAGTGTGTCCTCAAATGTTGGTCCAATGTTGCATTTGACAAGTCACCAAATAGTGTTATAGTGACACATATGGATCTGACACTTACACACAACACAAAACTTGCATATTTATTAGTTTTGATGGAGTTCTACATTTAAATCCTTCATTCAACAGTAATCAGTAAGATATATTCGTTACACAGTGTGCTAGTTACCTAATACAATATATACGGGGTCAGTAAATTCCATAATTCCATATGTGGCTCGAGCTTCTCTCCTCATACGGAATTTACTGACCCCGTATATATTGTATTTGGTCACTAACACACTGTGTAACTAATAATACAGGCAACAACTTATTTGTTCCTACCTTTTATACTGCTGTAGATCATCAAAAATGCTTACTGCTTTAGTAATTATTTCAAAGTTTGTGTCGACCTGAGATGATTTATGGTCTTTCTTATCTTCTGATTGATCTTTTTTCTTTTTGGTTTGGTTGGTCGTTTGTGGTTGTTGTGGGGTACGATTTGGTGGTTGGTTTTTGTCACAACGTTGTTTTGGTTGTTGTTCAGTCTGGTCTGTTGGGCAACTCTTGATATTCTTTCTCAACTTTTCCAGTTCTTCACCTAATCCTCTGTAAATAAATATTAGTTTAAAAGACGACTGTATATGCTTTTCTAATTTTATTTCTAAACATTAATTCTTCTCTTATGAAATATTGAAATGTAATTTCTTTGTCAATAAATATAATCTATAACATTACCAAAACGATATTCATAACAGTGAGGTGCTGGCTGGTGATAAATACTGAAGTGGTGGTGGTTAAATCGATTAATGGGATTCACACCGATTCCCTTGAAAATAGGATCTACAACGGCAATAAATATATCAATTATAAAACTAAACAATAAAAAAATTGCACATATTAGCTTCTGCTCCAACAGATCACACACAGAAAAAAGTCGTATTTTGTCTTTGCGAAAATTATACCAATATATAATTAAAATATCAAAATCTAAAGTTAAAAAAATCTCACTAAGCTGTTTTCATCATACGATCCCATGAAGTAGATAGAGCAAATGATGATCAGAAATAAATCACACACTGCCACAAGACAAAAAACAACATTATTAGATTTGCATGAAAATTATATACCAATATATAATTAAAATAGCAAATTCTACAGCTAAGGAATCTAACTAAATTGTTTTCATCAAAGGATCTCTGGAAATAGACATACTTTAATGATGATCAGATATGATTTAAAAACTTGCCTATTCAATCGTTTGATGTGTTCAAGTTTTTCTTCTCCAATAAAGATAAGACTGGCTACATCAGTATTGTTCGTGTCTGGTTGAAACTCACCTTCTTGTCCTACAGCTACTGATAATTCACTAATCTCTCTCAATTCTCTGTCAGTATATAATTATACATATTAGATTTAATTCCAGAAAATAGTGCAGAATTAAATACACAAAATGTGCTACATTGAATAACTTAATATTTAAACTGACTACAACCCAAACTAAACCGACATTGAATAATTAATGTCATTTTCAGGCAGGTGACACAGGTGTGATTTTTATTTAGAATTATCTATCTTTACAGACGTCTGATTGGCTACAGTACTTATTGTTCTGAATTATCTATCTCTACAGACTTCTGGTTGGCTACAGTACTTATTGTTCTGAATTATCTATCTCTACATACTTCTGATTGGCTACAGTACTTATTGTTCTGAATTATCTATCTCTACAGACTTCTGATTGGCTACAGTACTTAATATAAGAACTAGATGGTCCTATTAATCATTGACAGTTATTGGTTAGCAACAGTAGTTCTTCGCATAATACTTCTAATTATAGTATAATGTATTTGAAAAGTTATTGTTAGCATGTGTATGTGTATTATATATGGATCATCGTGATAATGGTGTAGTTGGATCTAAAGCTATCTATGCAATCAGTGTCTATCACCACTGAAGTTTAGAGTATGAATCTAGCTCATGACGAAGTTTACTCTATACAACATTATTATAAAGTTTGTCAGTGACTTGCCCCATAGCGGTGGTATTCTCCGGTACTCGGTTTCCTCCACCAATAAAACTGACCACCACGATATAACAGAAATTCATGTTTTATATTGTAGAAAGTGGCGTTATGCACCATAGCCCAGTATTGTACAATGCAATGCAGAATGTGTAGCAATGCTATATTTCTGTTAGGACTATTTTTTTCTCCTTCAATCAGAGGCAGCATGTAAGTACATTCCTTGTAGGTCGTTCTTGATACTAATGAACTCTTTCAAAGCGCAATAAAAACATAATTTAATATAAAACATATTTTTTTTAAATAAATAATTTCCAAAAGTACTATTACAAAAACAATTATGTCCGTAAAATGAGGACAAACTTTAGAAACAGGAGGAAAAGTGAGCCATTGTCAATCTTTTCTTTCTGTTTCGAGACGAGACGAGTACCGATAAATTTATATTTCCAGACAATGTGCGTATATTGTGTTTATACTTCAGTGTGGTTGATTAAAAACTTTTATTATAGTTAACAAGGATTTGCATAGTAAAATATTTAAATCCTTGTAGTTAATGACTTCTAATTGTAATTGAATAAATAGCTACAAGTATCATCACTTGTATTTAGATGTCATTTATATATTGTTTGGTGCCACAATCTCAATTATCTTAAGGTCGCCGTAGAAACAAATCATAGTAGGTGTCAACATGATAATCATTTAAAGTCACTGACATAATTATGAGAATGTATGAACTTTTCTTATAGTTGTTGCTGTCACTGTTAATAGACCAGCGGCAGAATTATGAAAAATGAAATTTAAT
>MJUT01029014.1:28704-40553 GCA_002080005.1 Gigantidas platifrons | reverse complement strand
GTCACTGGAGAAACCCAGAGTACCAGGAGAAAACCACCGACATGTCTCAAGTCACTGGAGAAACCCAGAGTACCAGGAGAAAACCACCGACATGTCTCAGGTCACTGGAGAAACCCAAAGTACCAGGAGAAAACCACCGACATGTCTCAAGTCACTGACAGACTTTAGCACATAATGTTGTATCGAGTACACATCTTCACGAGCTTTAGTGGTAATAGGCACCGATTACAATTGCACATAGTTTTAAATCCAACTACCATACGATCACGACCATGGCGGTCCCGTTGGCCAAAGATATTGATATATAATCTTAAAATAACAACTGACGAAATATTGTTTTACGTAGCCCCCACCCTTCCATTATTGAGTCAACAATAGTTAACTGTTTGTTAAAATATATGTATTTAGTAGTAGACCCATCTTCCAAAACTATACTGGGGTAAAGCTGATGACCGTAACTGTAAATTACGGTCATCCCAAGATGTCGAACATGAAATTAGCTAAGAATCTTTTTTGTCGATTAAATTGTTTCTATAATGTATCTTAAATGACACATGCATTAGTACGATAGTAATCTATGAACTTTTAACAAGGAAATCACAAATTACGACTGAAAAAGGTATATGAAAGAGAAAATCCGATTTTAAAAAATCGCTAAGATGACCGTAACTAAAAACTGCAATTACGGTCATCTCAGTTTTCAGTTACGGTCACCCTAGCGATTTTTTTAAATCTGATTTTTTCTTTCATATACATTTTTCAGTCGTAATTTGTGATTTCCTTGTGATAAGTTCATAGATTACTATCGTACCAATGCATGTGCCATTTAAAATACATTACAGAAACAATTTAATCGACAAAATAGGTTCTTACCCGAATCCACGTCCGCCATCTTGGGATGACCGTAATTGCAGTTACGGTCATCAGCTTTACCCCAGTGAAAACTAAGCGTCAACTGTTCAGGTTTGTAGACATAATTTTCAATGTCATATGCATGTTATTGCACGTATAATTCCAATTTACATACTTTTATTGGTTTCTCTTATATTAATAAGTAATCAAGTTCAGTGTTTACAAAATAGGAAATTATTTCAATGTTAATACGGCATATCATTTTACAGTCCAACAATAGATCAATAAATTAAGTCACGCAATAGTACAATCATGGAATACTAAAGTATATTAAGACAACAACATGCCATATGTTGCATACGTTCTATACTTAGAAATGTTGTTTGTTGTTGTTTTTGGATCCTTGTTGTTGTGTGATAGTTTTATACGAGCAACGTCTGGCGAGGTTCGTGGTGGTAAGTAAATGATATATTGATATATTTTTTTTTCATTTAACGTATGTAGTATTTCAGTTATATTCATGCAAACTTACAGACAATATTAACAAGAAAAACAAATAAATTCCACACCATCAGATCGCCTCCAAAAACAAATCTGAACACCGTACACACAGGCAAAAGTGATACCCCTAACACACATGTATAGGGCCTTAAGCCAATTAGACCAAAAGTGATACCCCTAACACACATGTATAGGGCCTTAAGCCAATTAGACCAAAAGTGATACCCCTAACACACATGTATAGGGCCTTAAGCCAATTAGACCAATTGCGCCCCGTGCTTACACATTCAAATTGTTTATTCAAAAGCAATACTGCTTATAGAAATATACATACAATATACAATTATCCAATGCATCAGTGAAAATACAAACAATTATGATAATAACAGCGGAGCATGATAATTAATATGCAATACAATAATACGAAATGAAATGAAACTAAGCGTTGCGAATGGTTTCAGCTAGTAACAAATATTTACCAAGATTGTTAAGTTCTTTAATATTACGTACAGACAGTAATTGTACTAATTTAATATTTCTTAAGATATCTTCTTCTTACATCAATATATTTTTCACATTGTAGAATAAAATGGTATTCATCTTCAACAACATTTAAGCTACACATACTACATACTTTTAAGGGACCCCGCCCTGGAGTTATCTACTCTCGGCTGTTCAAGTACATACAACAACACATTGCATGTATAACAGAGAGCAGCAATGATTATAATGTTTGTATGTGGCCCCGCACCATGTATAACAGAGAGCAGCAATGAATATAATGTTTGTATGTGGCCCCGCACCATGTATAACAGAGAGCAGCAGGCCCCGCACCATGTATAACAGAGAGCAGCAATGATTATAATGTTTGTATATGGCCCCGCACCATGTATAACAGAGAGCAGCAATGATTATAATGTTTGTATATGGCCCCGCACCATGTATAACAGAGAGCAGCAATGATTATAATGTTTGTATGTGGCCCCGCACCNCCTACGACCGGCCCTGCACATATACATATACATGACTGCACATGCTCCTGACTTGGTACAGGTACTTCAATGAAACGTGGCGGGATTCATCTAGTTTTATGTTCCCAAACCTCCTAGATAAAAGTTACTGAATGGGTATGCGCATAGAATGTTGTTTAGATTAACACAAGGAAAATAGGAGATGGTGGATTGTCTATAGAAGCTACTGAAGGTAACATACTGCAAGCAGGTTCTACGTGCACAGAGTGTTCTATTCTTCAACCACGTGACGCTCATTCACGTTCTGTATTTCAAGGACCTAATATAACCGCAATCAGTGTGTTATGCTTCATGACTGTCGAGTGTCTTTGTGATAAGTTTTACCATGCAATTATTATGTGTGGCATGCAATCACAAATTAAGTGCAAAATAAAACCTATCATGAATTCAGCACAATGGTTGGTTGGTTGAATTTATGTTTTGCACTACTATCGACAATTGTGCAGCTATATCATAGCGACCAATGTTGGCGGATTAGGAATCCGGTGTTGTCAGGTACAAATTACAGCTAGTTGATTAGCATTACATCGAACAAACGTTGAAACGTACAAAATATAGAACAGTGTTAATGTTCACCAAGATTAGAGTATAACCGAACAAATTCAGAATTTGAAAAAACAAGACAATATACATATATTAAGCTATCTGAACAGTGCACGGTCAGTTTTACTCCGATACCGTATTGTACATGTTGTCACTGATCTAACAATGACAAATTTTGAAATTTTAAAATGAAATCAACTTTGTTTCAGAAAAAATAGTTTGCATTTCTGAGTATTTCCTGGAAAAGTTGATTGGTCATTATGGAAAAGGAGGAAGAGGTAAATAATATTATACACGTTGTGAACTTTGATTTATGATTCATTTTACTTTATGGTGTATTGGTTTGATTTAAATTTTTCTTGTCTGAAATCGGGAAAAATGTCAAAATGTAAGACTGAAAAATCAACAGCATTTTACTCTGAGTTTGGTCTGTCGATGAGTTTTCCATGACTCAAAATATTCCAGTTTAAGTTCACTCTCATGTTTGTTGTTATTTTTTTATTGCTAGTTAAACCTTGATTTATATCTCACGTTTTGGTCTGGTCTTTATTACTTTTTTTTGTTTGTATATCTTACATGTGTATTTGTCTGTCCGGATGGGCATTCTAACTACTGATCCCCGATATATGACTTGTTATCTTTATCTCAGGATTAATGGAACAGTAGACTTGATCTTTTCCCACGAGGTATATGGGTTCGCTGCTTTTTGTAAACTGCACATAGGTTGTGAGGTTTGCATAGATTTGAGGCATGGTGTCGTCGTGTTCGACATTGTTACACAATCTGTCGTTCATTGCGAGTTCATATCCTTGTTCGACATCGCATTAAGACATGCTCTGTATATTTTAAATCATTTGCTATGGTAACGGCTATACATCCTGTCAAAATTATATAGTTTGGTTCACAGTGGCGGTAACAAACCCCTATATAAGCTTTAATGCCAACAAGAGTTCTAACATAGTTTTACCCAACTTTATTAAATCTTGTATCTCAAGTATTACCAAGAACTGCCCCAAAATGCATTGATTATTATATTTTAATTAAAATAAAGTTTACCTATCTTCACTTGACATTGGGAATTATTGTTAAGGATTGACATACACAATAAGGGGCCGATGTCAAGTCTTTAATCCATTTTGAATATAGAAGTTCGTAACCAAGTCAACAGCTGAAATAAAAGCGTAGATATCTAACTTAGTATGCACTGCTCGTTTTTGGAATAACCTTCATCAGGTATGTTACTGTAATAACCTTCATCAGGTATGCTAATAATCAAAACATTAGACAGCCAAATACTGTAAAAGTCTTAGGGAGGAAGTAAACCAGAGGCCCTCAACAGGTGTGCCTAAACCGGCCAGTTCACCTATGCCTGCGGTAGAAGAACCTTAGTTTTCTTAATGAGTCCAATATTTAGGAACTGTAAATTTCAAATTGATTAATATTTTATATATACTAGGCCAAAAAAGAAACGATACCAACATTTTTATCAAAATAATTTTTTTGTCATTCTGATTTCGAATCTGTATTAAATAGTTTAATACAATTTATTGTTCGGAGATTGCAATGTGAATTTATTCTTTACGTTTAAGGAAGCGTGACGTCATTTTCATGTCTTGAAATCTTTAACGCGGAATTGAAGATTGCGCTTCCCGATATGGATTGTAAATTTAACATAGGTCATTAAATGTCCGGTGGACAAATGTAAACAAAAGGTGATAAAAATGACCACATAATTTTACAAGTTTTTCAATGCCACATCTTCGTCAACACGAGAGGGACAGAGCAGTTGGTATGGTACAATCGGGTATGCGTCAAATTGAGGTTGCAAACCACTTTGGATGTTCCAAACTGACAATTACAAGGCTAATGAGACGATTGAGACAAACAGGTTCCACTTCTGAAAGATCACGTAGTGGACGTCCCAGAGAAACGACGCTACGTCAAGACCGCCACATTAGATTGATCCATCTACGGGATCGGTTTGTACCAGCTACATTAACTGCTAGACAAACACAAGGAAGACATAACCCCAGAATATCCGCTCAAACCGTTCGCAATAGACTGAAAGCTGCTGCATTGCGATCACGTCGTTCTGTCGTTGGTGCAGTGCTTACACAACGTCACCGCAATGCACGTTTACGTTGGACCAGAGCACGTCATTATTGGACCCGTAGGAGATGGCAGAACATCATTTTTAGTGATGAGTCACGTTTCCGCTTGCGAAGGAGTGATGGCAGAATGAGGGTATACAGACGGCCCAGTGCACGTTACATAAACGCATGGGTGCACGAGTGTGATCGCTTTGGAGGCGGAAGTGTGATGGTATGGGCAGGGATTACCCACTGTGGACATACTGACTTAAAAATCGTCAACGGTAATCTGAATGCAGTGCGTTATCGTGACGAAATTTGTCTGCTATTGTCCAGCCGTTCATTGCCCGCCATAGGAATCGCCACACCTTCCAACAAGACAATGCCAGATGCCACGTGGCACGCATATGCAACCAGTTTCTTACACAGAATAACATTAATGTTCTACCATGGCCTGCATTATCGCCTGATTTGTCGCCTATTGAGCACTTATGGGATGAACTTGATAAACGAGTGCGTAGGCGTCCACAACAACCTGAATCTGTGGATCAACTGAGGACTGCGTTACTCGAAGAGTGGAATTGCATTCCCCAAGCACGTATTCAACGTTTAGTTGCGTCAATGCGTCGCAGATTGACTGCAGTCATTCAAGCAAGAGGTGGCCATACTCGTTACTAACTTTTCAATGTCAGGTTTCGAAAATGCTCGTTTCCGATAACTCGTGCAATACAACAAATGATTTTTTACCAAGTTTGTTTGTTGATTTTGCATGCTTGAATGTTAATTTATATCAATATATTTGTTGCCTAAAATTTTGTTAAAAATTAAATTATTTATTTTTGTAAACAAATTGGTATCGTTTCTTTTTTGGCCTAGTATATTAAATATTAAATATTAAATAATTTGTACTTTCAAAATATCGGCGGGGTAAACAATTATGTTTTTGGGGGAGAAAAGTCCGTCTGACATTGATAATAACTGCTATATTTGGTACGTATAATAACTTATATTATATGGGGCTCTTGGGGCATTTTCTATGTTTGTTTCCTGTCCCTGTCACTTGATTAGTCAAGAATTGGCAGATACAAGTTTGTTGTTTTGCATTCCATCTAATATGCTTTAAACGATATTTGATGTGACCTATATTTTAATTGATTTACACGCTATATATTACAATACTTGTGTTCTTCCTTTTTACAGTGAACCGTCATAAAGACCTGCCAGTATTCTTCGCCTCGTTATCGAAAGATACTTCACTTACTGGAATCAATGCCATTTTAAAATTTGATGACGTCAGAACAAACAGAAGACATGGGTACAACCCTTCCACTGGTATCTTCACAGCTCCTCAGAAAGGAATATATCAATTTAATTGTTTAATCAGAGCAAATGGGAAATCGCAAGTGAATTTTCAGTTAACAAAGAATAGTAAACTCTTCACTATGGGATATGCTTCGATTGGCTATTACGATTCACAAACGATTAGTTCCATATTGGAGTTAAAAGAAGGTGATCGAGTCTATATACAGCATAGATCTGGTTCTGCAGAGAATATCCGAGGGGACCACAGTTCAACATTTTCAGGTTATCTTTTGACACAATAAATATACCTTAAAAAAAATTATAAATCTCTTATCATTTTATGTTTGTTTGTTTGATGGTGTTTAACGCCACTTTCAACAATATTTCAGTTGTATTGTTGCGGTCAGTTTTATTGGTTTAGGAAACCGGAAGACTCTGAGAAAAACACTGACCTGTCGCAAGTCACTGACAAACATTATGACATAATGATGTACACCTCGCCCTGATCGCGATTCGAACTCACAACATTAGTGGTGATAGGCACTGATTGCATATGTAGTTGTAAATCCAACAACCATACGATCACGGCCACGACGGCACCTGATTTAGATACTGTATTTGGTCGTCGACATGATTCTGTTACCGTCAATAAACGTGAAAGAAATGCAAATTATTGCGTCGGATTGTGATCATACAAGTTCATCTACTTTATAGCAACAAATTGAAGATTCAGCCAATACTTTGGGTGCTGCGTTTTTGGTGCAATAATTTTGAAAAGGGACATTAAATATTTTTTTTTAGCTTTTAGATTTTAAGATAAAACTATCTACATGTGGTAGTGATGAACTAATTACAGCTGATTTGATTGACTCAACAGAGTCACAGTGTTCATGGTAACTGAAATCCGGTGGAGGGGGGGAGAGATGCCAGTTTATTGGGGGGTGGGGGAGGGATGCGAGTTTATCTATGGTGCAGGACACTATTATCCTTCACACTTATTTTTGACATCTCTAGCTTCTTCGAATGAGCGATTGTTGCTTAGCGCCAAATGATCAATTGGTCAGCTATATTATGGCGTGAACAAGTCACGTTCAACGTGATGATGATGTCCCCTTTGCACTATGACCAACAAGCTTAATTGGATTATTATAATGCCACATCAGACTTGAACACAATATTACAATTCTGAGCTAAATAGTCTTTGCTCTTATATCTTAATGTGGTGTGCTTAACGGAGAGGCACCCAATATCAAATTTATGGTCTTTGGTTTGACCGACAGGGGGCTCGAATTCTCGAACCCATGATCTTCCTCGAATCCATGATCTTCCTCGAATCCTCGAACCCATGATCTTCCTCGAATCCTCGAACCCATGATCTTCTTCGCATCCTCGAATCCTCGAACCCATGATCTTCCTCGAATCCTCGAACCCGTGATCTTCCTCGAATCCTCGAACCCATGATCTTCCTCGAATCCTCGAATCCTCGAAACTATGATCTTCCTCGAATCCTCGAACCCATGATCTTCCTCACTCGCGGCAAACACACAAATCATAAAACCATCGATGTGGTTTTAGTTTCTTCGAAGATTAACATATATTTAAATTACTGTTTTGTTAATCATTCCATACAAACAGGAGCTTTATTAACCACATGTAGATTTACAGTTTGGGTTTAGCAAGTCAGTAGTTTCTGAGTGTTGTTTGCAATCGCCTCGCCACCACCTCCCTCACCAAGACATCATCAATTCTTTAACGATTCAAAATACTTTTTACACACATTTTCCCTATTTCATTAGTATTAATACACGTCCATTGGTGTGAGCAATCGTTGTCATTTGTTGGTCGCAAACACACACATTATTTGTCACGAGTCGTGTAGATTCAATAGTTTTTGATACATGGACAATTTAGGTAAATCAGTCCATGTTGAAATGTCCAACAGTTGGTGACCATTTATATTTTGTATGACGTATACTAAACGCAAAACAATTTTAACTGACAGCATATGTAACAGGGAAGATATTACTATCGTTTATGCAAACATTTAACTAAGATACCAGGGAAATGTTCTATACAAAAGTCCAGACAGTGATATTACAACTCAGTGATCATTCAAAATATAAACCTATTAACCCAGAAAACATGTTAAATAAACGTTAGAAAATACAGATTGGAAAAATCAAGTATGGATTCACAGACATGGGTAATATAACTGTTGGAACTTGACACAGAACGAAGACGTACAAAACAACAAAAATCACAACACATATAACTAAGATCAGGAACACGGAACCCATGAGTTTTAAGGTGACTCGGTTCTCGCGTTAAAATGTTAAGAAGGAGAATCTGTTTATCGTTCGTGAGCACATGGGTTCACATAAGTTCCGGTTCCGGTGAAGGAAGATGGAAATTTAAAAAAAGGAAAGAAAAAAGTTGAAAATGAACACACAATAGCCCTGTAAAATCATAGGAAAGGGAATTTGACGCAATTTGATGAAGCCCTAGTCATAAAATATCATTATGTCATCCATATTCAATCGGTTAGAGAAAATTAGAGTGGAAAATGCGACCTCTTCAAACATGTGGCCACCCGATAATGATTTCGACAAGTATAATATCCCAGATAGGCCCAAACTGCCCACCGGGTTGGCTAGAGAGGCACTTTTCGAACAGATAGATCCAAATTTATATAAACCTAAAGCTCACATGGTTGCATTTAGAATTGACGATAAAGAACGTCTACTATTCTGGATCAAAACCCTCGCTTATAGATATCACTCCCAGCTAGGAGGACTCAAAAACTTTACTTGTAATTGGGTGGACAAAACTTCCCCCTACTGATGCTGAAAATATAGAAGAAATTTTCATACAAATCTTGAAGGGAACTGATGACGAAACAGTTATTGATTCAAATAAACTATTGACATTTCATATATATCCAACTACATATCTTATAACCATACAAGGCACACACTACTTGTCCTGGTGCGATGCCGAATTCCAGTATTTAAAGTCTATAGTGGACTATCACTTCAATAATGACATGAATGTGATCATCCCTTCAGATCAAAATAGTTTGCTAGAAACTTCAGCATGCTTTGAGAACTTTGCTACTGTCCTAGAACAAAGCCAAACAACTCCCAAGAGAGTTTCAACGCCTAGGCTTATTTTACCTAAACCCGAAATAACAAACCTTCAAAATTTAACAAATACTGTGCAAATGATAGAGGGCAAGCTAAGTGCAATATCTAACTTTGTACAACCAAAACATGAAAAGGATATTTTGTTAGCCCTAAAAAGTGATGTTACAAATCTAACAGAAGGGTACTCTAATTTAAAGTCACAATTTGAACAATGTCGGGCTTCAACAAGCAAATTACAAAAGATGGAGAGTGCAACATTACTTACACCTCAAGTATCAGAATCACTTGAGAAGTTAACATCCACAGTTAATATTTTAGAGGGCAAGTTAAGTGAAATATATACACATCCAAAACATGAGAATGATATATTGTCGACCCTAAAAAGTGAGATTAATAAACTTGAAGAGGGATACTCTAACCTAAGGACCCTTTGAACAGTGCCAGGCCGCCACAAACAACAAATTACAAAAGACAGAAACTGTTACAACATCAGTTCTTGAGCTTAAACTTTCTGAATTGTAAAAGAACATTATGAGGAATGTTAATTCTATAGTTGAATCACACTCTTACAATCAAGAGCAAGAAACCCTGAAAGCAGAAATTATGAGACTGAACAAATGTAATCATGAGTTAGAAACTAAAAACACTGTGACCTTTTAATACAGTATAAGGAAACAGATAAAATAAATAAGCAACTTACAGAACAAAACATAATTCTTGAAGAAGAAAATAGAACATTGAAAACAAAAGTTTATGACTTAGAGAATCAAATAAAATCGAAAAGGAATTCAGACGATCATAAATATGAATCCAACATTCCCATAGAAAACACATTTGCGGCACTAGAAACTATAGATTCAGTGAATGATTTATACAATGACACTTTTAGGGAAGAGAGAAATAATGATGACAGAAAAGATGACTATAGGGACACACAAAGTAAAACCGTTGAAAACACCCCTAAAACCGAAAATAACAAAATATCAGAAGATACATCCCGAAAAGAACAATACAAGGAATTAGACAATGATGTGGAAATCATCATGGATTCGCATGGAAATGGTATAAACTCAACAAGAATGTACCGAAACATAAAGACAAAATTAACAGTATTGGGAGCGGGTAAGAAAAACAGCAGGAACAAAACAATTTGTATCCGTTGTCGCCAGTAAAAGGGTAAAACATCTTGTGTTTGGAGTAGGAAGTAACGATTTAAGTGAAAAGGAAACGAACACTTGTGCTGCTGAAATGAAAATCTTATTCAGAGAACCAAAATAAGTCACAAGGCAACTACCGTACATATTCTACCAGCTTTTGAACGAGTAGGTGAACATGATTTTAATGAAAAGGTTATGAAATTTAACAAAGAAATTCAGCAATTCTGTAAAAACGAAGCAAAGTGTGAATTCATTCAAAACAACGTGATATTTGGGAACAACAAGGCAGTGCATAGCGACGGAATTCATTTCAGTGCTCTTGGTCAAAAGAACCTGGTGAGAATAATGAAAACTCATTTAAACCCAATACTTGGTCTTAAACCATATACCGAGTACCAAACGCAATCAAATCAACAATATCATAGACAGAAACCAAATTTCGTATATGCAAACCCACAGAAGAGAATCGGGTATCAACAAGCACCCCGAAGGTCCTGGGGAGGGAACGAACATGAAATAGACAAATTAATACACCGTCTATTGCAGCTTACATAAATACACTGATGGTTACTGATGCAGACTGATGGTACCACATGCTATTGTATACTGATATATTGTCTATAATTTCATAGTTTGACTTGGATAATAATATTTAATTTAGATTTATGACATAGATATTGAAAGTGGAACTTTATGTAGAACAACTGTAGCACATACCCGAGTTGTCACTGCTGCTATAGTTTTTCATCATAATGTCTCATTTCCTTATCTATCAATTCTATAGTCATTCATTTTCTTTTACATATATAATTATATATTAGATAGTAGAGGATTTGTCTACATTCTATGAATGATTTTAAGTTGTTCGTTTTATTTCTGAAAAGGGGAGTTCTATATGACAACATATACCATGTATACCTTGAAACAAAAATACTAGTGAATATAAGATATCTTAAAGCTTAAGTGTTCCAAATAGACTAGGGGTTATTTCAATATAACATGAGTTAGCAAACTCTTGTTTATTTTTCTTAATCTTCCATGTTTCTATTTAAAATACAGACTAATTTTAAAGTATTTATCTTTAATGACTTTTCTATTTTGAGTTACTTCCCTTTTCCCATGTACTTGCATGGTAATGTTACAGTTATGAATATAGCATATTGGAATATTCATAGTTTGAATGAGAGAAAATTTGAGGATGACGTGTTTATTTCCTCTGTTTGTAAATAC
>MJUT01028996.1:12051-24349 GCA_002080005.1 Gigantidas platifrons | reverse complement strand
GATTACTCTCCACTCATCACCCGTAGGTAACCCAAACCTGATCTACTCTCCCCTCATCATCCGTAGGTAACCCAAAGCTGATCATGATCTGATTACTCTCTATTCATCACCCGTATGTAACCCAAAGCTGATCATGATCTGATTACTCTCCATTCATCACCCGTAGGTAACCCAAAGCTGATAATGTTCCGATTACTGTCCATTCATCACCTGTAGGTAATCCAAACCTGATCATGTTCTGATAACTCTCCACTCATCATCCGTGGGTAACCCAAAGCTGATAATGTTCTCATCACTCTCCATTCATCACCCGTGGGCAACCCAAAGCTGATCATGTTCTGATCACTCTCCATTCATCACCCGTGGGCAACCGAAAGCTGATCATCTTCCGATTACTCTCCACTCATCACCCGTAGGTAACCCAAACCTGATCTACTCTCCCCTCATCATCCGTAGGTAACCCAAAGCTGATCATGATCTGATTACTCTCTATTCATCACCCGTATGTAACCCAAAGCTGATCATGTTCTGATTACTCTCCATTCATCACCCGTAGTAACCCAAAGCTGATCATGTTCTGATTACTCCCTACTCATCACCCGTAGGTAACCCAAAGCTGATCATGTTCTGATTACTCTCCACTCAACACCCGTAGGTAACCCAAAATTGATCATGTTCTGATTACTCTCCATTCATCACCCATAGGTAACCAAAAGCTGATCATGTTCTTATTACTCTCCATTCATCACCCATGGGTAACCCAAAGTTGATCATGTTCTGATTACTCTCCACTCATCACCCGTAGGTAACCCAAAGCTGATCATGTTCTGATTACTCTCCACTCATCATCCGTTGGTAATCCAAATCTGATCATGTTCCGATTACTCTCCATTCTTCATCCGTGAGTAACCCAAAGCTGATCATTTTCTGATTACTCTCCACTCATCATCCGTAGGTAACCCAAAGCTTACCATGTTCTGATTACTCTCCATTCATCACCCGTAGTAACCCAAAGCTGATCATGTTCTGATTACTCCCCACTCATCACCCGTGGGTAACCCAAAGCTGATCATGTTCTGATTACTCTCCACTCATCACCCGTGGGTAACCCAAAGCTGATAATGTTCTGATTACTCTCCATTCATCCCCGTAGTAACCCAAACCTGATCATGTTCTGATTACTCTCCACTCAACACCCGTAGGTAACCCAAAATTGATCATGTTCTGATTACTCTCCATTCATCACCCATAGGTAACCCAAAGCTGATCATGTTCTGATTATTCTCCACTCATCACCCGTAGGTAACCCAAAGCTGATCATCTTCTGATTACTCTCCACTCATTACCCGTAGGTAACCCAAAGCTGAACATGTTCTGATTACTCTCCACTCATCACCCGTAGGTAACCCAAAGCTGATCATGTTCTGATTACTCTCCACTCATCACCCGTAGGTAACCCAAAGCTGAACATGTTCTGATTACTCTCTATTCATTACCCGTAGGTAACCCAAAGCTGATCATGTTCTGATTACTCTCCACTCATCACCCGTATGTAACCGAAAGCTGATCATGTTCTGATTACTCTCCACTCATCACCCGTATGCAACCCAAAGCTGATCATGATCTGATTACTCTCCATTCATCACCCGTAGGTAACCCAAAGCTGATAATGTTCCGATTACTGTCCATTCATCACCTGTAGGTAATCCAAACCTGATCATGTTCTGATAACTCTCCACTCATCATCCGTGGGTAACCCAAAGCTGATAATGTTCTCATCACTCTCCATTCATCACCCGTGGGCAACCCAAAGCTGATCATGTTCTGATCACTCTCCATTCATCACCCGTGGGCAACCGAAAGCTGATCATCTTCCGATTACTCTCTACTCATCACCCGTAGGTAATCCAAAGCTGATCATGTTCTGATTACTCTCCACTCATCACCCGTATGTAACCCAAAGCTGATAATGTTCTCATCACTCTCCATTCATCACCCGTGGGCAACCCAAAGCTGATCATGTTCTGATCACTCTCCATTCATCACCCGTGGGCAACCCAAAGCTGATCATCTTCCGATTACTCTCCACTCATCACCCGTAGGTAACCCAAACCTGATCTACTCTCCCCTCATCATCCGTAGGTAACCCAAAGCTGATCATGATCTGATTACTCTCTATTCATCACCCGTAGGTAACCCAAAGCTGATCATGTTCTGATTACTCTCCACTCATCACCCGTAGGTAACCCAAAGCTGATCATGTTCTGATTACTCTCCACTCATCACCAGTAGGTAACCCAAAGCTGATCATTTTCTGATTACTCTCCACTCATCATCCGTAGGTAACCCAAAGCTTACCATGTTCTGATTACTCTCCACTCATCACTCGTAGGTAGCCCAAAGCTGATCATGTTCTGATTACTCTCCACTCATCACCCGTAGGTAACTCAAAACTGATCATGTTCTGATTACTCTCCATTGATCACCCGTAGGTAACACAAAGCTGAACATGTTCTGGTTACTCTCCATTCATCACCCGTAGGTAACCCAAAGTTGATCATGTTCTGATTACTCTCCATTCATCACCCGTGGGTAACCCAAAGCTGATCATGTTCTGGTTACTCTCCATTCATCACCCGTAGGTAACCCAAGGCTGATCATGTTCTGATTAGTCTCCACTCACCACCCGTACGTAACGCAAAGCTGATCATGTTCTGATTACTCTCCATTCATCACCCGTAGAAAACCCAAAGCTGATCATGTTCTGATTACTCTCCACTCATCACCCGTATGTAACCCAAAGCTGATGCTGTTCGGATTACTCTCCATTCATCACCCGTAGGTAACCCAAAGCTGATCATGTTCTGATTACCCTCCATTCATCACCCGTAGTTAACCCAAAGCTGATCATGTTCTGATTACTCTCCTCTCATCCCCCGTAGGTAACCCAAAGCTGATTATGTTCTGATTACTCTTCATTCATCACCCGTAGGGAACCCAAAGCTGATCTTGTTCTGAGTACTCTCCATTCATCACCCGTGGGTAACCCAAAGCTGATCATGTGCCGATTACTCTCCATTCATCACCCGTAGGTAACCCAAAGATGATCATGTTCTCATTACTCTCCATTCATCACCCGTAGGTAACACAAAACTGATCATGTTCTGATTACTCTCCATTCATCACCCGTAGGAAACCCAAAGCTGATCATGTTCTGATTACTCTCTACTCATCACCCGTATGTAACCCAAAGCTGATACTGTTCGGATTACTCTCCATTCATCACCAGTAGGTAACCCAAAGCTGATCATGTTCTGATTACCCTTCATTCATCACCCGTAGGTAACCCAAAGCTGATCATATTCTGATTACTCTCCTTTCATCCCCCGTAGGTAACCCAAAGCTGATCATGTTCTGATTACTCTCCATTCAGCACCCGTAGGGAATCCAAAGCTGATCTTGTTCTGATTACTCTCCATTCATCACCCGTAGGTAACACAAAGCTGATCATGTTCTGATTACTCTCCATTCATCACCCGTGGGTAACCCAAAACTGATCATATTCTGATTACTCTCCATTCATCACCCGTAGGTAACTCAAAGCTGATCATGTTCTGATTACTCTCCACTCATCACCCGTGGGTCAACTGACAGAGAAATTTTAGTAATTTAGTAATGTGATCGTTTTAAAACACTTTGATAAATCCCGTTGAATGTTCTGATGGCCAATCAAATCACATCTTTTAAATGTACAATGTATCTAAATTAAGAATGATTTGCTATTAAATGTATCCAAATTAAGAAAGAAATTCCGTGCAAATTATGGGAGCTGTCATTTTTTCTGTATAGCTTTTTCACTTCACAGATGAAGATTAACAATATCAATCGATGATTTTGATTGATAACTTTAAAACGAACCTAGTTGGCACACGGGCGATAAATAGAGAATTGTCTGAGCGTGATCAGATGTGGGTTACCGACGATGACACTAAGTCAATCTTTTCATGAGTGATATTTTATTCATTTATTTTCAATAACCAAATATTTATAATCAAGAACTGAATTAAATTCGCAATATTTCAAAGTTACGTATTGAAATATCAAACTTAGGTGAAAGTATTTTTTGGTTTCATATTGGAATTGTGCCTGTTGGGATAACTCTACTATTGGGACAACTCGGTATGATTGGTCGTTTGTTCACCTCTATACCCCACTCCCACCCTCAGGGCCGGCATTAGGATATACGAGACCCAATGGTTGTCTGCAAAACCTGCAGCGTGTTGTGTGTACTTGAATAGCCGAGAGTAGATAACTCCAACGCGGGCCCAATTGGTCCAAATTGCTAAAGGTCGGTCCTGTGTGGCCCGTTGCAAAGCAGCATGTTCTTACCATGTAGCTCCGTCTTTTACCGACATGGAAATTTATAAAAGAAGGAGGGATAATTCCATGCCACAATCGCCTGTTGTGAGAACACCAAAATCAGTGGCGGACTGACCCACCGGGACCGTAGGTATAAATAGCTGTGGGTGGAGCAAACATTCAGATTGTTCATTATTTTGACCATGGTTATCTCGAAGACATAATCAATGATACATAGTTGCACAGTTACCTTTGGGGCAACATTTTTGACAGGCATGGTTACTAGTGTTCCTCCCTACGAAACTTTTAGTCTTATTTAAAATGATATCCTTCATCGGTCTAAAAACTACAGAAATCACTTCGAAAATTCAAATTTCTGAGATATGTGACCTTTAGGTCACGTTGNCCCCATAACCCCCCCCGCAAGTTAAATGGTCGGTCCCTAAAGATAGTATATCTTATGAAAACATTGAAGTCAGGGCAGTAACTACCATTGAGGCAGAAGAGGCAACTGCCTCCTCTGATTTTCTGGAGAATAAAAATTATAAAATGCTGATGCTTCATTATATCAGGCTGTGTTACTCAAATTCGATTTCATCATTGTTATATTTATGCTACAGTACGCATTAGGGTACATAAGACCTTTGTTGATTCTCCTCCAGTTCAAGTCTTGTGAGTTGTGACTTAGTGAAAGCCCATCAAGAGGCTCGAGTTCTTGTTTTGCTTTTTCAGGGCATAAGGGCAGATTCCGATGCAAAGTTTCATGATTTGTATGAGCGAAGCGTTCGAACGCAAATGAAAATTACGTTTTGCCGACAAAGCCAAGAAGTCAGCCATGCGCGGGATTTGCATTCACAGCTGTCATTGTTTGCATAGAGAGTTGTAAATCCAACTACCATACGACAACGACCACTACGACCCTTGGGTTTTGTGTGTTTTACGACAATCATCAATACATTTTTATCTCAGTAAGATCGTAGCAAACTGTTTTAATATTGTGGAGGTATTCGGAGCACCAAAACAAAATCATACATCGACCACTTGCACTAAAATCAACACTATACATGATCAATAAAAATGTCATTTGGGCAATTGTAACATTAGTGTCATGTGTAAAACAAAAAGAGCTATATTACACAAGACACTATTTTCTTACCATTGACTGTATGGGAATAATTAATGATTTGTGATTTTTTGAGTTTATAACGCCACTTTCAGCAATATTTCAGCTTTAACATGGCGACCACATTTAGTGGTGGAAGAAGCCGGAGTACTCGGTGAGAACCACCGACCATAGGCAAGCAACCGGTAAACTATCACTTGCGGCAGCGAATCGAGTGCACCCTTTTTTGTAATTTACAAAGCCGGACGCGAACCCACGCGTTATGGTGATATTCTTGTATGAGTTATTAGGTAATCCAACTATCTAACTCATCGAACCACCCGGGCCCTCTGCATGGGAGTAAAGGAGTGACCAAGATTCAACAAGATTAACGAGCCTACTCTGACATTTGTGTGGGGCCTGTTTCCCCCACCAATAGAACTTACCTCCACGACATTATTGAAATATTGTTGAAGGGACGTTAAAGAGGAATTTCCGGTAGTGCCTACCGACACAATTTGTGGGCGGAGCTGATCATCAAAAATTCCCGTTGATATGAACAGTATATTTATGAAACTGTATGTCACATGACCAACGTGAACTAAAGGTCACATATCTCAGAAATTTGAATTTTCGAAGTGATTTCTGTAGTTTTTAGACCGATGAAGAATATCATTTTAAATAAGACTAAAAGTTTCGTAGGGAGGAACACTAGTAACCATGCCTGTCAAATATTTTGCTCCAAAGGTAACTGTGCAACTATGTATCATTGATTTTGTCTTCGAGATAACCATGGTCAAAATAATGAACAATCTGAATGTTTGCTCCACCCACAGCTATTTATACCCACAGTCCCGGTGGGTCAGTCCGCCACTGATTTTGCTGTTCTCACAACAGGCGATTGTGGCATGGAATTATCCCTCCTTCTTTTATAAATTTCCTTGTCGGTAAAAGACAGAGCTACATGGTAAGAACATGCTGCTCTGCAACGGGCCACACAGGACCGGCCTTTAACAATTTGGACCAATTGTGCCCCGCGTTGGAGTTATCTACTCTCGGCTATTCAAGTACACACAACACGCTGCAGGTTTTGCAGACAACCATTGGGTCCCGCATATCCTAATGCCGGCCATGAGGGTGGGAGGGGGTATAGAGGTGAACAAACGACCAATCATACCGAGTTATCCCAATAGTAGAGTTATCCCAATAGGCACAATTCCAATATGAAACCAAAAAATACTTTCACCTAAGTTTGATATTTCAATCCGTAACTTTGAAATATTGCGAATTTAATTCAGTTCTTGATTATAAATATTTGGTTATTGGGGTATATTTACTGCCACTTTCAGCAACGTTTCAGCTCTCTTTATGGAAACAATCAGATCTGAAGGGAAATGAAAGTCATGACATTTCTAGCGACATGACCGGTGAAACGCTGACAAATTTCATAAAGCTCCTGTCACAGCCAGTGTCGATAGCTTGGTTTGTGGTCAAAACTTAACCACTCGGCCACCAAGTCCTACAAAATATTTCTTAAAAATAAGCCACATCACATTTGTTCAGATGGAAGGTTGAAATATAATGCCATTCAATAATAAGGGAAGTAACTCTAAATTTACTAAATGCGTACTTATAAGCAGGCCCTATGAGAAGGGGCATGAGGGGGTTCAGTCGGTACATCGGTCCGGGACCCGGAGAGCCAAGAGCCTTATACACTTCAATAATAAACAATTGGATAGGACACAAGTTTCTCAACATAGAAACGTCTTCTCCAATACATACATGAATCAATACAAAAAACTTCAGCTTATATTCTATGCTCGATGAAGACACAATGAACAAAAGCAAAATAAACTTCGATTCAAATATTAGTAAAAAAAAAAAAAAATGACTAAGTTCGACAACCTGTAATTTTGAGAGGAAAAACAGCAAAATATTTTATTAGGCATGCACCTATGGTCTATTGGCTGTTTTCTACCATCTCACTCTGTCGCCCGTCACAACGACTAGTGCATAATAGCTTTATTAATAAGCACAATTTCCACCCTAATTAGGGTCAATGGCTACATTGAATAGTCAACAATACATAAACATACAATGTACTACATATAAACAAATTCAATACACAATAGAACAAATGGAATCAAGTTCCTCCTGTCCTCAGTTCCAATTACTGTTTAATGAAGGAGCCTAAAGATTTCACCTGCTTGATGTTAGTCGGATTTAAAATAATTTCAAGTAGATTTGAATAAATAGTATTGTCAAAGTCACTGAGAAAAGCTTTTCTTAGATGTTCATTTAGCTTACAATTTAAAAAGAAATGGTTTTCGTCTTCAAGAGTTTCACATTTACTGCACGTTCGTAAATGCCGAGGTATTTTCTTATATCGTCCCGTTTCAATTGCCAGAGAGTGGTCACTTAGTCTAAATTTACAAATTAATAATTTTATTTGGAAATCTGGATATTTCAATAAAATTCCGACTTATTTTCAGGCTTCAATGCTTTGAATAGAAAGAGTTTACTGTTATTATCTATTGATTTTAATTTATTATCAAGTATTTGTTCATAGTTTATGAAGCCCTTGTGTCTACTTAAGTTTTATGTCGTATCATACTATGTTGGGCTTAGCACTTCATCATATTTTAGTATCTTTATACCTCCGTTCGACAAGAGTCGGGGGGTATATAGGGATCATCATGCCCGTCCGTCCATTCGTCAGTTCGTCCGTTCGTCCGTCTGTCACACTTTTGGTTTCCGGATAATAAAAGTACCGCTTAGCCAAATCTTTTCAAACTTTAACATAACACATGGACCATTAAATACAGGGTAAGTTTGATTACGGTATATTTCACATTTACCTTTCATGAGTTATGGCCTTTTTTCTCTTAGAAAATAGGGACTTTTTAGGTTTCCGGGTGATATTTAAAGTATGGCTCAACCAAATCTTTTCAAACTTTAACTAAATTAACACAATGCTGTGGACCATTAATTTGTATTTGTATTGTTTTTTGTTGTTGTTGCAATTATGTTATGGTGTTTCGTGTGGAATTTATTTTGAACTCAAACATTGTCGGAAAATATATACAATGTAATTTATTTGCACTTGCTGTGAAACACGAGAGTAAGGCTCGCCAAAGGGTCGGTGTTTTTTCCACATGTTCTAAAGCTTGTACGGGTGGATCTAGCGGGGGAGGGGAGGGGGTGCGCAGAATCCCCAACAGAATCCGCCACTGCCCAAGTCCAAGAAAGTGTTCGATGAAACTTCTAATAGCTGTAAACTAAATTTATCTACGAGAACTGAATATCGGAATGTCTATATTCCTCAGGGGGAAAAACATTTTTAGGTCTGTACAAGGAAGTAGAAAAAAAATATGTACGTATAGTATTATTTCGGACATTTAGAAAAAGGTATGAATATGGAGATCCACGATCGAAGTCGTAGACGCCTCTACCAATATGGTAGTCCGAGATTCCTCTGCCGTCCGACGGCTTTTTATTTGACTTGCTTGTCGGACGGCAGAGGAATCTCGGACTACCAATATGGTACCCTCTATCTCCGCCCCGCGAGATGTTCTCCCTTAAAAAATACAATTTCGTTTTTAAAATACTTATAATTTAAATCACCGGAATACACCTGCATAAAACCTACACAATATTAGAACTATTTATTTGTTTGTATTTGGATTTTTGCTTAGCAAACAAAGTTAAAGTTATAACTTGATATTACTACAACGATCGAGTCCATGATCAAAATAATATATAAGACCGATCTGGGAGTAATTAAATATTAGTTTTATTACTCACAGGACCGATTAAAATATCCCTAAATCTATCCGCAAATAAATATCTTCCCGGGCGGACTATTTATTTTCAGTGTTTGTTTTGTCCCGCGTCGAGTAATGATTGGATAAAGAAATACTGCATGTTTTTCGCGGGAAGTCTTTTCCTGTTTGGTGTATTAGCCATGAGAAAAGTATGACGCGTTTGGTTACAAACGTTATTATTTTCTTTCAGGTACATTATTTACTTGATTAATGTCTTGAATGCTACTGGGTTTTATGTTTCCCTTCATATAGATAATGTTGATTTACATATACATTCCTATGTTACCCATATACACTAGACAAAAGGGAAGGGAAATAACTCCTCTTTACTTTTTTTTTTGGTTTCATATGATCATTCCATAATCTGCCTGTGAAATATTAGGTATAGTGCTATGCTATTTCCCTATTCAAGCATCAAACATCTTTTCATCATTTATGCATATACAAATGTATGTATTATATGTTTGTGTGATGTATACATTAAATGTTACCCACATATGCTGTAAATTGCATAAGGGAAGGGAAATAACTCCTCTTTATTTTTACTTTTTGTTTTGGTTTTTGGTTTCATATCATTTCATATCTGCCTGTTAAATACATGGAATAGTGCTATAATGTTATTTACCTATTTTCGTGTTGATATTTTGATTCACTTCTTAATTTCTAATTCAATGTAGGAAATTGTATGTTGAAACATATAGCAATATCTACTCTGTGGTTTATTAAGGTGTATTGTTTAACATTTTTCCATCAGGCATATTATACATTTATATGTAGTAGGTTAAGTTTCTTTTTATATTTAAAATATATATAAAATTAAAAATAAATTTAATAGTATTCACTCTTAAAATGTTAGTTTAAGTCAAACTTGTTGAGAAACTTGTGTCCTATCCAATTGTTTATTATTGAAGTGTATAAGGCTCTTGGCTTTCCGGGTGCCGGACCGATGTACCGACTGAACCCCCTCATGCCCCTTCTCATAGGGCCTACTTAGAAGTTCGCATTTAGTGAATTTAGAGTTACTTCCCTTATTATTGAATGACATTATATTTCAACCTTCCATCTGAACAAATGTAATGTGGCTTATTTTTAAGAAATATTTTGTAGGACTTAATTGGTGGCCGAGTGGTTAAGTTTTGACCACAAACCAAGCTATCGACACTGGCTGTGACATGAGCTTGATGAAATTTGTCAGCGTTTCACCGGTCATGTCGCTAGAACTGTCATGACTTTCATTTCCCTTCAGATCTGATTGCTTCGATAAATAGAGCTGAAACGTTGCTGAAAGTGACAGTACAGATACCACAATAACCGAATATTTATAATCAAGAACTGAATTAAATTCGCAATATTTCAAAGTTACGGATTGAAATATCAAACTTAGGTGAAAGTATTTTTTGGTTTCATATTGGAATTGTGCCTATTGGGATAACTCTACTATTGGGACAACTCGGTATGATTGGTCGTTTGTTCACCTCTATACCCCACTCCCACCCTCAGGGCCGGAATTAGGATATACGAGACCCAATGGTTGTCTGCAAAACCTGCAGCGTGTTGTGTGTACTTGAATAGCGAGAGTAGATAACTCCAACGCGGGCCCAATTGGTCCAAATTGCTAAAGGTCGGTCCTGTGTGGCCCGTTGCAAAGCAGCATGTTCTTACCATGTAGCTCTGTCTTTTACCGACATGGAAATTTATAAAAGAAGGAGGGATAATTCCATGCCACAATCGCCTGTTGTGAGAACAGCAATATCAGTGGCGGACTGACCCACCGGGACCGTGGGTATAAATAGCTGTGGGTGGAGCAAACATTCAGATTGTTCATTATTTTGACCATGGTTATCTCGAAGACATAATCAATGATACATAGTTGCACAGTTACCTTTGGAGCAACATTTTTGACAGGCATGGTTACTAGTGTTCCTCCCTACGAAACTTTTAGTCTTATTTAAAATGATATTCTTCATCGGTCTAAAAACTACAGAAATCACTTCGAAAATTCAAATTTCTGAGATATGTGACCTTTAGGTCACGTTGGTCGTGTGACATTCAGTTTCATAAATATACTGTTCATATCAACGGGAATTTTTGATGATAAGCTCCGCCCATGAATTGTGTCGGTAGGCACTACCGAAATTCCTCTTTAACGTCCCTTCAAAAATATTTCAATAATGTCGTGGAGGTAAGTTCTATTGGTGGGGGAAACAGGCTCCACACAAATGTCAGAGCAGGCTCGTTAATCTTGTTGAATCTTGGTCACTCCTCTACTCCCATGCAGAGGGCCCGGGTGGTTCAATGAGTTAGGTAGTTGGATTACCTAACAACGCATACAAGACTATCACCATAACGGCGTGGGTTCGCGTCCGCTTTGTAAATTACAAAAAAGGGTGAACTCGATTCGCTGCCGCAAGTGATAGTTTACCAGTTGCTTGCCGATGGTCGGTGGTTCTCACCGAGTACTCCGACTTCTTCCACCACTAAATATGGTCGCCATGATAAAGCTGAAATATTGCTGAAAGTGGCGTTATAAACTCAATAAATCACAAATCATTAATTACTCCCATACAGTCAATGGTAAGAAAATAGTGTCTTGTGTAATATAGCTCTTTTTGTTTTACACATGACACTATTGTTACAATTGCCCAAATGACATTTTTATTGATCATGTATAGTGTTGATTTTAGTGCAAGTGGTCGATGTATGATTTTGTTTTGGTGCTCCGAATACCTCCACAATATTAAAACAGTTTGCTACGATCTTACTGAGATAAAAATGTACTGATGATTGTCGTAAAACACACAAAACCCAAGGGTCGTAGTGGTCGTTATCGTATGATAGTTGGACTTACAACTCTCTATGCAAAGAATGACAGCTGCGAATTCAAATCCCGCGCATGGCTGACTTCTTGGCTTTTTCGGCAAAACGTAATTTTCATTTGCGTTGGAAACGCTTCGCTCATACAAATCATGAAACTTTGCATCGGAATCTGCCCTTATGCCCTGAAAAAGCAAAA
>MJUT01028988.1:543440-567049 GCA_002080005.1 Gigantidas platifrons | reverse complement strand
CTAGAATATAAAATGAAACTTGATTGGGTGCATTGTATATAAAATAAAAAAATATATAAAAATCAAAGGTATATTACCAACAAATAAAAAAAATGACGAATATAATATTGAGAAGAGTTAAACTTTGAAAGTTAAACATAATCACAAAAAGTGAAAAGACAGGAAAGTGTTTGCACTATTTCATAGGCCCTCCAATATTGAACCAACATTATATTGTTCTACAGTAACAACTGTATAAAGTTTTAATTAAAATCCATTGATCCATTCCAGCTGATTTGGTGGAGCTAGGATGACAATGGGCATGGACAGACAGACAGACAATGATCTGCTATATTTACTGTAATACCAATAAGTAATGTGTAAAGTTTAATTAAAATCCATTTGATAAAACTGTTCAGGGGAGTTGATCAGGGAATACAAAGACTGAATTCATTTTTCATTCCTTCAAAAAAAAGTCGAGGGGGTGACAGAAGTACATCAACAGACCAGGATGAATGAATCCCCTATTAAGTCAAACTTTTTCAAAAACCTAGCAAACTGTTTAGGGGGAGTTAGGATCACACAATGAGCATGGACAGACAGACATGATGATCCCTACTAATTTCACTCCCTCGACTTTTTTTTGAAGGAATGAAAAATGAATTCAGGATATGATGAGTTATAATGGAAACAGAATCAATACAAATTGCAAGTTTTAAGCCTATTATATGAGTCTATCTTCAGATTCACTATCAGAATGAGATTCCAGAAATAATTGTGCCTCTTTCATTGACCGAACAATTTTTAGCTGCAGAAGGGTTTGTTTAAATTGTCTTTGTCTTTCATCCTCATCATATTCATGGTCAGTCTGTTGATCGGAATGAGCATCATCATGAATATCTACAAGTTCTGCTGTCTGCATTTGATTTTCTGCCTGTTCTGAAAGTTCATCAGTTTATGTTTCTGCTTCCATTAAAACAGGCAACTGGTTCTTTCCTGCAAGTAGAAGATATGTTTCGATACATGTAAATAAAACATTGTATTGAGGATAAAGTTGATCATAGTACATTTTATGTATCTATTTTAAGCATTTTTTTTTCAATTTGATAACATTAGCATTCTAAGACTGCCTTCACCATGTTCACTATTGCCAATAGTGAACATGGTGAAGGCAGTCTTAGAATGTTAAGGTTATCAAATTGAAAATAACTTATAAGATGCGTCCCAGACAAAACACTTTGTACCTGAAATGAAATTTCAGTGTCACAACATTTTACCCTTTCAGATTACAATTCAAAGTGAAATGGGCAGTCCACAAAACAAAGTTTACAAATCTAGTAGTACAAATGTAGTATGCCATTGACCAAACAACTTAGGGCAACTGTCATATTCCTGATTGGATACAGGCATTTTCATGTGAAAATGCAAATGCTGAAATGGTGGATAAAACCAGCTTTTACATAGATTTTGTACAGATCAATCAGATTTACTAGCAGACTTAAGTGCATCAAAATTGGTACACTATTTGATATCAACGTTTTTTCCGTTTTTTTTTATTATTATTTTAAAAATAAAAAAAGCATTCTAGAATAGTTTTAAAATCTGAAATACTCTCACTGTGTAGGGGTGACACCAGAAATTGGTATTAGGACTGGTTCCATTAAGGGAGAAAAGCATTGAACTGTTACCGTACAGTAAACTTGGTACTATCTAACTAAACTTGGTACCAAGTTTACTGTACGGTAACAGTTCAATGCTTTTCTCCCTTATTGGAACCAGTCCTAATACCAATTTCCGGTGTCACCCCTATACAGTGACTCAACAAGCAACAAATCAAATTTTATACCTCTGGCCACAGCAACAGGAAGTTTTCGTCTGTTCTTAGATTTTCTCCAGTTGGACACAGTAGAAATAACAAGCTGATCACATTCATCAGAACACAGTTCAGGTCCATTGACAGCTACATTCAGCAAGCCATTGAGCATATCATTCTTCAAACGGTTTGGAAGATCAGTTTTTA
Source organism: Gigantidas platifrons (assembly GCA_002080005.1). NCBI lineage: Eukaryota > Metazoa > Mollusca > Bivalvia > Mytilida > Modiolidae > Gigantidas > Gigantidas platifrons. The sequence continues at coordinate 565,050 of MJUT01028988.1, read as the reverse complement.
TTATTTTAACCCTTGATGCTCCTCTTTCCGGCCAGGCATTAGATACTGTACGTGTTAATATCACTTCGACTAATCCGACTAAATGAGGACACATATAACTATATTCATTACTTCGCTTAAACACCATTCAAGTGCAGTCAGTCCTTCGATCTCAGGAACATTGGCTTTCTTCTTTAACAAATGAAATTTCAATAAATTCCACTCAGCCGTTAATTCTTCTAATTTGGAATCTGCAGTATCAAAAAATTGTTCATGAATGATAGCAATAGATTCAACTCCATAATTTCGAAATTCTGGGCTCTCTTTCTCTGGAATCAAGAGTGGATTGAAGATATTCAAGGCCATTAGAATAGGAATATCTGGGAAACGTTTCTCAATGTTGTCAATAAGGGCTTTTATGTAATTACATAAAGTTTGGCCAAGTTGTACCTCCGCATGACCGCCAATACTAATGTCAAGGAGCTCTAATCTACCACCCAGCTTGAGTTCCTCTTTAGCAGCATTTATTGGAGATTTACTTTCGGATATCTTCTTTAATTCTGATATTGCACACTCTAACGTAGGACTCACTGCACTGAAGTTAACATACCCTTTTTGAAAGAGTCTACTAATTCTTCCTAAAATGGGCAAAATAGCATGCAATAAACACTAAACCAACAAAATGAGCTTCATTCAATCGTTTAAGCAAACCATATGCTGCAGTGTCACTTTCTGACAATTCATTTAGAGTTTGAACCAATGGTATAAAGTCTTCCATAACCGCATTAATTGATGCCTCAAAACTCAGCCATCTAGTCTTGCATGCTTTTTTCAGAATTTTGGTACATTTTTGCTTTAAATTTGCTTCTAATATAATCTGTCTATAACCTTCCAGGTGGCGCAAAAAGCATGCCATTTTCTTAGGAGAGTAGTGAAATAACTTCCATAGGTGGAGCATGTGTGTCTCAATATTGCCTATACATTTCAGGGCAGAATTTGTGTCCGTACAAGCAAGGGCCAAACGATGGCAAACACAATGAGTTGCTATTATTTTTTTGTTTTCTCTTTTAAGTCTAGCTCCTAAGCCATCACGTTTACCTAACGTATCACTGGCTCCGTCAGTGCATAATCCAGATACTTTATTCACATTTAGTTTCATAGACTCTAAATTTTCCATTAAAACAGTAAACAGAGTTTTTGAATCTGCGGAGTCAGAATGCTCAAGTAAATTAGCAATACAGAGGAAATCAACTTGTACAGATTTTGAAACTGGATCCACATACTGAATGTATGTAATCATCTGTTCTAAAGAAGAAACGTCAGATAAATCATCTATCATCAATCCATAACAATTAACTTTCTGTAGCTTTTCAATTAATCCACTTTTTAAAGTATCAGAAATAGTTAAAATAATTTCTTTTTGTGATCCGGCTGACCTATGATTAAAGTACTTCAAATCGTTTAACCCAATGTGTTCTACAAATTGTAGAAGTTTGTTAATTTTAAAGTTAGCAATCATCTGATCCACTACGAATAAGTGTGAATAAAAAGCTTGAAATAAAATATTATTCTGATTTTCTTCTTTATGATTTATTTCTTTCTGGAATACTGACACTCTATTCAAATTTTCATTATACTGTGCATCAATATGTTTTTGGCACTTCAAATGTTCTTGCAAAGCAAGTTTCCGAAATCTTGTACTTGGTGTCTCGGCAAATACACTTGATTTGTTTCTTATGTTTTTCATATTGTGTTTTTTGCATAGTAAACAGTAAATCCCCTGGCCTTCAACAAATATGAAATTCCATAACCTTGTCACATGGCAATATGACAAATCTTTTGAAGTTAGCCATGAATGTTCAAATTTTTTCTCTGATTTAGAAAGAGAACAATTTCTTTGATGACAGAGGACATAATGAATTTTATTCAAGTCTTCATTTGGAAAAAGTTTGTCTATGATTTCACGTTGCTCATTATCAGGCAAGCTTTGATTTATAATTGAAACGCTGCACTCCTGTTGTACATGTATATGGTTCTCAGCTGAAGGAGAAACACTGCACTCCTGTTGTACATGTATGTGGTTCTCTGCTGAAGGAGTGCATTCTTTGTGATTTACATCAGATTCACTTTGTCTCACAGATTTGTCACCTACAAGTACAGAAGATCCAAAATTAAAAACTCCAAACAGTACGCAGCAGTCCTCAGGGGACGACCATTTGATTCTGAGGGGCGGGGGCTTGGCAGATTTGGTCGGGTCAGAATATTTATTTTTGAAAATTTGCGAGTCAAAAAATTTTCATGATTTACATTATTTTCAACTGATTATTTATTTTCATTTTACTGTACAACAGAATCTGTCGGCCAGTATGTATATTTATTTATTTACTAGGAGGTGGAGGCCAGCCTATCTATTTCCAAATTTTTCATTCATCACACATGTAATTTGAAGTGTTTGAATTTTCATTATATTTGCAGACCTTCCATCAAAAGAACCCTCTTCAATTGTAATAAATAATTCTCATCAAAATTGACAAAGACTAAACAAGAATTTTCATTCACCAGTTTCTGTATGAAAAATATAGGTAAAACTCAGAAGTGACGAAATTATGTTCTTGTAATAATGTGGCACTGATTGCTTCAGGTCGTCTTTATTGTTGACAGGGATTTGCCTTGTTGTCTCATTGCCATTTACCCCTTGTCTTTTCTTTTTACAACTATATTCCTAAATAGAACCAGTGCACCCCCTCCGGGTCATTAGTTGATCACATAGCTACAATATTGCATATTATCATGGCATAGACATGTCAGTGGGAGTTTTGCTCCCGATTTTTTTAAGGCTGGACGGTGACAGTGCAGTGTCCTCTTTTTTGTCAGTTTCACGTCAGTTGGTTTTTGTTTCATCATTTCATGGGCATATATATATCTCACATAATTGGATTTTCTTTTATTCTCTATAATCTTACCTTTACTCTGCTTTGAAGCCGCCGGCGCCGACCGGATAAAGTAATCGGTTATTGATCTTTTCATCCCCAATTTTCATCATGCTTCGTCATGTCGTCAAGTTCTGGTTCCAAACAATTTGTTTGTCACTTCGCTATATGTAAACTTATATGGCAAAACTGGTTCCTCGCACTGCTCTTACTACCGTTGATTTTACTGAATACTCGGGAACCAGCCGTAAGACAAAAGATGACTACCGATCCCGACCTCGTCGCCGATATTTGCCAAAATCGTTTTTGAAATCGGAAATTTGATAGCCGGCAAAAAATACCCAAAAGGCGGCGGATTTTGCCGGCTGCCGGCTTTTATTGAAAACACTGGTGTCTGTACTAGACAGATTTGTTGTTTGTATGTTTTTTTTTTCAATACATAATGTATTTGTTTCTTTTTCTAATTAGGGATTGTATTTATCAATGGCAATGTCTGCATTGTTTTGAAAAGAAAGATTAAATTGAGGTGTTCAACAAATGTGATGTATATACAGGTCATTGCGCAGGCACAGAAATGAGACAGGGATAAACCAGTATATGGGATCCCACGCTCTTCCTATCTGTGTTCTTTGATTTTCGTAATAAATTTGCATAACACGAAATCATAAATAGATACAATATCAAAGGCATCGCTACAACGATTATATGGTAGTAATTACGATCTGGTTGACCGTAACGAAATATCCATAACACAGAAGACAAGAAATCCTTTCCGTTTTATGTATATATATATTAGTAACATGACGTGTGTTTTATAAAGATAAACTGGTTACCCTTGGCGGACACCTTTGCTCACCCTATCTCATTTTTGATGCGATCCGTATTGCTCATCTCGATAGTTTGTTCTTGACTTGTTCAGCAATGTTGTATGCGTCTCTTGAGATTACCCCTGGTTTTACGTAATGGGGTACGTGTTGTCCATTTTGTGCTATTATCATTAGTCTTGACGTTCTTAATTCCATGTTTGAAGTCCTCTATGATATCAACATAAAGAAAATGTTCGGTTCGTGTCTGCCAACAGTTACTTGAGTGAAGGGTGGTGTCATATTTTTCATATATAGTGTTACTGTACATCACGTGTTGGCTATTTCAGTAACATGGCGGGTGTCATTTGCGAATACCTGGCTTCACCTCCTGTTTTTGGTGAGCCCCTTTTGCTCATCTATTTAGTGTTCTGTGCTTTTTATGTTTTGTTTGTTTTCGTCCTGGGTACTGTGTGCTCAACGTTGCCAGTGTCTCTCAATTTTTCGTTTTTTATTGCCGCTTTGGTATTCTCTAACGTTTATATAGGACCATATCGAAATTTACAGCTCCTTAATCATGTAATTATTATTAATACTAAGGTTCCCCTATATCAGGCCCATGCGACCTTAACCGAATTTGGGTATCCTGTTTATGTCATTGTGCTTTCTTGCTCGCGAAGACTTTTGAATTATTTTGCTTTTAAATATCTTGACTTAAGCTTATCTGAATAATAATAATTCCGGAATGAGCTTGATGCATTAAATTTGATATCTCCCTTTTCAATTTTATGTTGTGCGAGCAGGATATCATAACATTTGAAATCGGTATGCTACTAGTGGAACAGGAACTGATTACAATTTCGGAGAACCTGAGTTCAACACCAGTTTTCATTGGGGTTTGTGTTGCTCGATTATTACGTTGTGTTTATAGTTATTGTATATAATTCGTTGGTTTGTCCTGTTTTTATTGACCATTGTATTTTTTCGATTTCTGGCTTCTGATTACCCATTTGATATTTCCCAGCTTTCCTTTTTCCGACAGTACTCGACAATTTTTACGACTGTTATTTCATTCCATTACTTGGACATCTTTATTGTGCTTTGCTTTAGTGACACATTTATTTCAGAGCCTTAGTCAAAGATATTATGGTATGAAAATATAATAGGACTTTCAACATACATGAAAATTCTCTCTTGAAATGAAGAACGTCTCTGTCATTTTATGAAATATGAATCATGTACCGAGCTTGAGTAAAACATATAATGTGTTTTAAAAGAGAGGAACTGGTTATTCTTCGCGAGCAAATGTGTTCATAACCCTTCTTTGATGGGTTCTGTCTTTTTGGTAACCTGTGTTATTATGTCTTATTTGTTTGTGTCCAATTGTTTTCAGTGTGTCTAAATTGTTCTTTCTTGGTTGCCTCTCCTAACGCTTAAGTTCATAGTATGAGCCCCACAATTTATGAATTATCTCTTTTCAGAAGACGGATAACTTTGTCTGTTCACTAATGCTCATTAGCCACCTAATTCCAAACCACATATTGTAAATTACAATGTAGTTGTTTAATATTCCTGGTCTGTGATTGGACAATGCTGTAATTTTTATTCAAGATATCAATTCCACGGTTGAAATATCATGATATATCTTAGCTGATTATCGCTTCCGTCATCTTGTCAATAATGTGGCAGTGTACATGATTACCTTAAAATGAAGATAACTGTATTGTATTTCAAAATGTCATGGAATTAATTTTCGATAAAATAGTGTAATTTTCACGGTATCAATTCCACGGTTGAAATAACGTGCGATATTCTTTTTTCTTAGAATTTTAGCTGATTACCGCTTACGTCATTTTGTCAATAATGTAGCAATACACATCTATGTACAAAAATATGATTACATTACAATGGAGATAACTATATTGGCGGCAGTAAACTCAATTTGCGACCATCAAATCTCCAAATCATGGCGTAAAATTTTCAAATACAATACAGTTATATCCTAAAAATATTTTTAATCCTTGAAATGATATTTGATACTGACAGTGGCATGACCAATTTCCTTGAATTGAATGTAATGTTGGCAAAATGCCATCTTCATATGATAACAAACTATAAAGACCAAGTAATTGGAAACATTTCGCATATGTCATAGGTCATACTAGGGTGATCCTTCATTCTATTTTTAATGTAGAACAAAGATATGTACAAGCAAAACCATTTTGTGCTCTATTATTCTGTTCCTGTCAGCCGTATGTAGACACGATAGTTTATGAACTGGATAACTTTTGTTCTAGTTTACTGATGCTTCTGAAACTTTAACACGATGATCCTTGGTACAGGTTAATGCTGGTATTTCTATGAGAAATGAAACCTTACCCGCTTCAAAACAAGGAAACTAAGGGGAGGAAAGGAGTATGTGATGTACATGTTGAATGTTTGTAATTACTGAAAAAATAAATGTGTATTACGGGGCCACATTTCAACTTGTCACATATTGGGATTGTATATATATTGTTTCTCCTAATTTTATTACTTATTACATGTGAATTAACTTATATAATACCTAGACTACATTGTATAAATCCTTGTTTTATTGCAATGTGTTAAACTTATATTGTCTCGCCACGATGTGCATGGAATATTGCCAAATATGGCGTTATATAACAAATAATAATAAAAAAAATGTCTCGTTTTGTGATGGTGAAGTAAGTACAATATAGAGTGTATATATTAAACTCATTTACATAAAACATGTTTTTATTATATCAGGAAATGTCGTAAAAGTTAACAAAAATAACAAAAACTAGTAGAAAAATCTGAAAATAGGCATACAGTTCATCAATATATTGTCTGTTATATCACACAGCACGAGAGGAAGACTCAGAATCCGAGTTGTTACATTATACTCAGACAGTTAGACCGTATAATATCCGAATGAATTAATAACACCGGTACACTCTCTTGTCCAGATCGAACTCGTACGATTATAATACTTATATAATATATATCATGTATAAATAAAAAACAAATATGAAAATCCATACAAAAATATACATAAAGTTCACCAATATCAGGGGATGTCATAGGGAAAGGGGATGAAATCGACAAATAACATGCTAGAAAATGGCCGATTTTACCATTCGATGTATCTCGGGATTTTATAATAAGTAAATGAATTCTCGTCCAGTTCGCGTATATCGAGAAACTTTTAATTGGATAGTTTTTTTTACATATTTGACGTGAGTATGTTAATTTAGAATCGACCGAACTAAATCGGACCATACCGAAGTACAGTTATAATATTCGGAAAAGACCGTAGGATGTTCGGCAATATAAATATAGAAAAGGGGGCGTTGATTATATAAATAAATTCAAAAGTTCTTCAAGGTAGGTATATTTAATTTAAATAATTGCAACTATAATATTCATAATAATTGCAACTACAACATTCTTATAAATAAGAACCTAAAAAAAGTTATTGTTTAATATTGATAACAATTTCAAAATATAGCAATTAAATGCAAAAAGTTGAATTAACACTAATTATTGGGGAAAATGCTTTTTAAGGAATTTGATTAAAGGGAGATAATCATAGTACTGTATAGTATTATTCAATTACTACTGAAAAAAAAATGAACCAATATAGTGATTAACACAGTTTGTCTATAAGCTTATATATTTGGAATAAGTGTTAACTATGTTAGATATCTACGTACCATTAGTTGTTTACAAAATACACTGATATATATAAATTATAATTATTGTTTGTAAACAAACATCTGCTTTGCATAATCATAAATGCTCGGATTTACCTTTTTCTAAGAAGACACGTGTTTTTTAATTAATTTATTTTATAAAGACATATAACCTATATTTTCTGTTTTTATTTATAATTATTAAGGTAAAAATACCTTACAAAAGAACAAAAAACCATTCAGAAAAATTTGTCAAACTAAAAATGATCCTGATTCTGATCCGAACTTAACAGCAGCTCGCTGGTAAAATTTGGCCCATAATTTGATTATATTTTACTTCACATCCAAAATTTCACAATAAGACGTATGTTGAATGTAAAATAATACAAACCTCCTTGTGAAATTATATATTTCAAACTATTACATCCATATTTTGTCACAATATATCCATAAATAAATGTCTGGCAAACTCATTTACCTAACACGATACACAAATCTAGCAACATTTTTTGGCTGTAATGGTTGAGTATATAGTCAAGGGAGATGATCGTTTCCGAAGCCTGCCGATATGTTGTCTGTCCAATCACACGGTATACTCCTCCTGTCCAGATCGAACAAATATGTCCAATTATAATACTCATGTAGTCTGTATCATGTATAAATAAAACATCAAAATTGATTTAAAAAATTGGTAAAATATACAAAAAGTTCATCAATATATTGTCTATCAAACCACACAGAAAGAGAGGAAGACTAAAAAACTAAAGTCCTAATTGTAAACTCTTCCTGTCCGGATCGAACTAGTACAATTATAGCACTCATATAAAATGTGCATGTAAAACTACATTATTAATAGAAAAATAAAATCTGAAAATAAACAAACAAAAAATCAATGTTTGTCCTTCAAATCACTCAGTACGAGGGGAAGTTCTTAATATTAATAAATGAATCCTCTCGGTGTTCCCCTCCTGTCCAGATCGAGCACGTACAATAATAACACACATATAGTCTGTATCATGTAAAAATAAAACAACTATTATATAACATATACAATGTATTTCAGAATTAGTTTAGGTTGCTAAGACCTTTCTTAAAGAATCGTAACTTTAGCCTTTTATCTTTGAAATCATACAATTAATATGATCAAATACATTTAGTAGGTACATAATGAGATATACACATAGCTGATGTTACTAATGTTCATGTCATGTTGAGGTTTACTTTCCGTTTAGCCGCCGTTGGACATATTATATACTCAGTATGTAAGGCAGCATCATAACAATAATAAGCTGCTTCTTTGTAACCTACTATCTCATTACATACTCCTAATATTGTTAATGAATAAGATAATGTGTCTTCACTAACAAAATGCCTCTCCTTAATTGTTAGATATAAATCACGTAATGACTGTTGTCTGTTTACAATGTTATAAAGATGATGGTAACATAAAAACCTTAGACAATGCGACATAACAACCGGTGGTACACCAAAGGGATCATCCTGGACTTCTGGTCTTAGTTCATGAGGTATCAGTGTTGATCGTTCAAAATACCGTATATTACATATGGTTGCGAGTCTCATCTTCCCATTTAGTGTAATGTTTGAACAACCTATGTTCTGTGTGTAGCACTTAACATCATTTGTAGTGTAATTTGTTTGATATAACATTATCATATCTGGTGTACAACGAGACAAAACATGATCTATGATCTTTAACGTTGCATTGTACTGACCGAGTACATAGTAAAATGAGGCATATAACAACCATCCAGTCACAGCATCTGACTTTGTACCGTCATGTAAGTGTTTATGATAACGTCGGATTATATGTGCGTTAGATATATTAGTAGTAGGAAATGGCAACTTTTGAACAATCATCTGACTAAATATGGCATAATAATATTTACATAGTCCTGACAAAATGCTGGTGGAATGTGACATGGCTAACGATTTTATAAAACTTAACAGTGTATATTCCTTTTCTATATCAATTGGAACAGAAGTGCCAATAATCTTATACAAAAACACTTCTAGACCAGCACATGACTCGTGTAACACGGCTTCCCTTTTAAACAATGTATTTATTGTAAAAACCTGACTTTCGCCATTTCGTAGTCTTTCTAATACGTTTAACAACTGTCGACTGTTAGACCGACTTATTTTTCCACGAAACATATTATGTTCAGGAATAAAATAGTTGGGACAATAACAGCACTTCACCCATGTTATAAGTTTATCAAGACAAAGAAAGTAACAGTGAAATAAGTTTTGTAGCTGAAATGCGTTAATGGTAATTTCTTCTGATAACCAGAACACAGCCGTTTTCATGAAGTATGAACACAATAAACCTTTCACTTTATCATTTCTTTCGATAATGTTCTTTAGAGACAGCTTAAGAAGAGCGTAACAAAGAATTTGTGTGTAGTTCATTGCATGTGATAATTGTTTCTCTGCCATAGAAAATGATATTCTCCATAGTAATTCACTATTTTTTACTTCTTTGGGTCCAATAGGTACAAGTATACAGCCATAATTAACTATATTGTCTATTAATATATCAGGTGGCCATTGACTAGGTCTATGACGATGTATCCATTTTTCTGCTCGTCTTGACCAGGAATACAAGTGAAAACAGTAAGCTATATCCAGTGACTCATCTGTGCCAGTCAAACAAGGACCATGTGCGCAATGCTCATAACTATTACTAAATTCAATAACTTTACGAATGAACGAAATGTTTGACAAAAATAGTCCATTTCTTGTTTCAACAAAACATTCAGATAAGGTAAATCGGTTTTCATGATCACTATAAGCTATCACCTTTAATCTAGAAAAGCCAGGAAATTCCATGTCATCTTCCACAAGAAGAGTAGTACATCGTGCTGAACGATTCATATGTTGTACATTCTGTATGACTTGAACATTATTAAGTACTCGCATTATATCCAAGTCACTTCCGGGAAGATCTAAACCTTCCGCTGAGCTTCCACTTGATATGTGGGTTAGTTTTGCATATGCTTTATTGTTTATCTTGTCCTTTATAAGAAACACATTTTGTCTTATTCTTATGTCCATCTCACTACCAACTACTCGTATTAGGTTGTCATAAACCTCTTTCTCGTGTGATGAAAACAATGATGTATGATCTATATAAAATAAAGCATATTTTAATGGCTTGTATTTTATTTAAAGTCAGCAATATTGTGGTAAACGGTATTAGTTCAATTAATAAATTTAAATTTGAATTTTATTTTTTGGTGTTTAACACCACTTTCAGCAATATTTCAGCTATGTCATGGCGACCAGTTTTAGTGGTGGAGGAAGCCGGAATACCCGGAGAGAACCACTGACCCCGAACAAGCAACTGGTAAACTTGATCACTTACGGCTGCAAGTCGAGTGCATCCTTTTTATAATATACAAAGTCGGACGCGAACCCACGCCGTATTGGTGATAGGTTTGTATGAGTTGTTAGAGCCAACGACCTAACTCATTTAGCCATCCGGGCCCCTAGTTCAATTAATATACGCTAGATAAAAATAAATATAATGTGACATCAATAATAACTTAGTTTTATTATTCATACACAATGTTTTAGGGTTAGGGTTCTGGTGTTATGGTGCTATAAATCGTAGTAATAGAAAAGTAATAAAAGTGAATTTTTACGTTCATTTTCTTGATAACGTTTTAAATAATACGGGAATGAGGCAAAGAATCATAGTGGATATTTCTGAGGTTACGAGACAAAAACATGTCGTGTCGTGTCGTAACAGAAAAGTAATAAAAGTGATTTTTGACGTTGAATTTCTTGATAACTTTTTTTAATTAATACCGAAATGAAGCAAATAAATCATATTTCTGAGGTTATGACACAAAAACATGCAAGGGTCGTATCGTGTCGTTTTATTTTACGTCGATCAAATGTCATGATCATAGTCGAGTGACATTTTCAGAAAAGACGCTTAGTTTTTTTACTTTAATGCACCTATCTAACACACAGCTGATTTTTTTTACTAGTAATAGCCAAATGTCTATACTTTCGAGTAAGAAAACCGTATGGTGCGTTTTTTTGTAAAATTGGAGTTAAAGTAAAGTTATCATTTCAAATGCACAAAATACTATCATAATAATAATAAATAATAAGCTTTATTTATAGTCGGGTTTACATATAACAGTACAAACACAAGCTCTTACGAGCGTTTTGCCGACATACGAGCTTTTTGCCGACATATATCTACATTTAAACGTATATTATTTCCAATTCATAACATTTTTTGTAAACATAATGGGTTGATTTTCTGTGAAAGACATAAGAAAGTATGAAACACATCTGTAATGTGTAAATAATTTCATTTTTGTAGATATTAAATCAACTTTGCTGCCATTTTATCGTCATTTCAGACAATCAATCACATCTTTTCACTTTATGATTATTAATTTGATTATTTTTGTCGATAACCAAAGGCAAACTGTTCATGAAATTCATTTTCAGTTCCTAACGCATATTATAAATGTTGGACTCACTGAAAAATACTAGATTTTAACATTTTCACACTTAGTAAGCTAATTCCGAACTGACAGTCCGTTGCCGTTCCGTAATCATTTATTTACCTGTATATTAATATGATAATAGGTGTCACCTAACTTGGGACGAAGTCCAATATATTTTTTTAAACAATATTAACTCGGATATATGGACCAATAATATTTTTTCAAAGTAGACCGAGGGTGGATCCAGATTTTCTTAAAAGAGGGGGCAAAAAGGGGGACCCATACCCAAATCTTCCGTCGTTTTTTAAGTCCCAATCCAGGTACGAAACGACCAGGTTACGAAACGTCCGCATCCCATTTTCTGCACAGATTTAACCATGTATTGACTTCCGGTATGTCATTTTCGATGCATGAAAATTTAGTCATTAGTATATAGAAAAAATTGCTATTTCTACCATAGTTGGGACTTCGTCCCATATAATGACAGAATGTGTTTGCGACTGAATTCGTTTAACTAGCAACATTTATATACTTATTTGATCGTTTTTTGTGTTAATTGTTTGAAACAATAACTCTGGTCAAATAAAGTCATTAAAGCACATATTATAAATTGAATATAATGTTGATAAGTGTTATGTTAAGGGCGTTCACTAATTGTTGAATTCTTGCCGGAAAAAATAAGAAAAAAATCCGTGTAATGTCTACAATTTGTAGTTGGTCAAATTAACGCCTCCCCCTGCTAAAAAGGGCAGACCTTCCATCGATTGGCAAGGTTGTATCATTTGTCAAGTATTTACGGCAGAACAGCTTTGTATTCTAACTACTAAAGGAAGGTCAACTTTTATTTCTGCCGTGAATAAACGGAAGGATAAAGTTTACATAAACCTTGTTGATGAATATACAACTGTCGAAAATGCTCCAATTGGAAATACCAAATATCACAAAAGCTGTTACAAAGCATTTATCAGTAAGCAAAACCTGTCAACATGTTCCAACCTTAAATCCACACGTCCGACTGCAGCATCATGCAATCAGAATCCATCATCAAATGATGATAATTTGACTATTGTGACACGATCTAGAGCTTCCGAAATCGATTGGACAGCTTGCATATTTTGCAAACACAAAGCCTTTAAACACGACAGAAAACGGGATGAACAGCAAGTCGCAGACTTAATCAGCCATTTGCAGAAGAAATTGATCAACCAGTTCGACATTCAGCAACACCCTCCTGAATTGATTAATGTTTCTACGGGCCTCAAAGCGTCTAAGGAAGTGCAAGAATCGCTCCTAGAATCAGTCGATACGGGTAATGCTATGGTCAAAACATTTGTTGGTTCTGCTTTGTCTGTAGGTAAGACTGGAAGTTTTTACGGTCCTATTCAAAGATCTAACTTCAAGACATTTTCAGATATGAACAAGAAGACGAAGCTAAAATGCCGATCAGGAGAGACAGTACAGGGAAACATCAATCCAGAACTTATATTTCGTCGTGCATTAGCACTGACGACATGCAGAGATGATGTTACTGTGGAAAAACTACTCTCTTTCCCTATTGGACCCATACCGACTTCCCTGTTCCATGATGACAGCACCATGCGAAAATGTGTCAAGGCTGATCTTACTCATGAACTTGAACGTGAGGTATGTCAATCTTTCACTCTTCCTTCATTTGACAAAACACTTACATTTTGATCCGAGATTGTATGGGCATTATTCAATCTTTAAAAAAGTTCTCCAATTTTGGTGATCTGGCGATCTTCTATTTGAAACATTTGTCGATGCTCTTTCAGTCTGCGGAAACAATTGTAGATGTCTTTGATAGGTATGACCTTAAGGACTCTATGAAATCTGCTGAAAGAGAACGTCGCTATCAAGCAGCTGGTGGTCACAGGACCTATCATGTAAATGAAGGCAACAGCATCCTAGACTGGAAAAAAAATCTTGTCGAACAGTAGAAATAAGCAGGAATTGATCAGCTTTCTTGGAGAATTTATTTCAAAGTTCGTCAACGCCGATAATCCCTTGCCTGTTGGACAATCTTTATATTTAGCAGGGACTTTCCGGAATCCAGAGGTCGTGATAAAAATAGCAGGTGATCAAGTTACAGACTGTGTAGATTTGTTCAGTATCCAAGAAGAGTCAGATACTAGAATTATTGGTAAGTCTAGTGTTAAAGACAGAATCATTATCAAATGCTCAGAAATTGATGTGTTAGTTCTTTGTGTCCATTACTATCCACGCATGCAGAACACGGATCAACTATGGATCTTGATGGGTTCGGTTACTAGCATTAAGGATGGTAGGCGATATATACCAGTTCTTGACTTGTGTTGTTCTCTGTCGAGCATCACTTGTGAAATTCTCTCAGCGGTTCATGCTCTGACTGGTTGTGATACCACTTCTGCTATCTTTGGTATTGGAAAAAAAATAAGTTTTTAAGCTGATTAAATCTTCATCTGCTGAGCTGTCGGACCTTTCACAGCTTAAGGACCCAGATCTTGAATCCTCAATATGTGTTGGAAGAAAAGTTGTGGCAAAGTTGTATGACCCAAAAGCAAAGTATAAGTCTTCCCACACCAATCTGAATAAGCTACGTGTCAGACTTGCTACCAGCAAAGACTGCTCCCTTGTTCGCATTCCACCAAGTGAATCGGCATTTAAACAACACATCCTGAGAGCTTCCATTCAAACAAAGACGTGGATGACATCACACCAAGCAAAACAACCAGTAGCTGCACCTTATGGCTACAGTTGGCAAGAAGGTAGCAGCGTTCCAACTCCAATTTTGTTCTCTGGTCTGATGTCATCAGACTTCCTTCAAGATTTGATTTGTTCGTGCAAAGGTAGAAAGATATGTAGCCGAGAATGTGTTTGCTACGAACAAAACCTCTGTTGTACAGAATTGTGTCCTTGTCAGGGCAGTGATCTATGTTTAAACATAATTACAAGCCAACAGAACCCTGACGATGAAGATGAAGAAGCGGAATCTGATGATTAATTTGAAGGCCGCAGTGGGTAAATGAAATATAATTGTGAATTTTAATGGATACCGGTATGAAATATGAATATGTATATACATGTATGTAGTCCACAATCAATACCCATGAAAATTTAAAAAAAATAAAAAAAATTCTTTTAAAAAATAAGATAAAAAAAATAAAAAAAAGAACAAAAAATAATATTCTTCCAGACGACCCTCCGACCTTGACGTGGTTGGTAGGCTTTCAACAAACAGGAGGTCCAAGTTATTATGATTTATGGATGATTTGTCAAAGATGTCCATTTTCACCCTTTTTATGATGATATTTTTCCATCTTCTATACTTCCTACTCACAAATATTTTCTTGTATTTTCTTCAAATATATGTGCTGGGATAAATAATAATGCAAATATACTATATTTATGGTTCAAAACAATTTTAAAAGTTTGTTTTATAACATACATCGCTGTTTTACCACGGCCTTAACGAAAACGTCAATATGACGTCACACATCTCGTTGTTTCTTACTGATGTGAGTTGGAATGGAAGAAATATTAATAACATTGGATGCATGGTGCATTGAAGCATCTGCGTTAATTAATTGCTCAATATGTAACATGAGGGTTAAATCTGAAAATTTTCATATTTGACCTTTGACCCGGATTTAACAGAGATTGCACCATATTTAACTTTTACGACCGGACAAACTGAAATCTACACTCTTTTACCTTTCCAATGATATATGATATAGCCGTGTGTTAGGTAGGTGCATTAAAAATGAATTTTATCCTTCTATGTAACTCGACTACAACCTGTGCGCACAAATTTTATACATTTATTATTATTTTACATCAGTGAATCATCATCTTATTTATAATTCATGTATTATTTGAATCGTATGCTAACATAATATCGTAATGTCTGTTGGGTTAGTGTTTGTATTTGATATATTTTTCTTATGGTTATTGTTATGGTGTTTCAACACAATTTCAGTTATATTGCTGGCGGTCAGCTTTATTGGTGGAGGAAACCGAAGTACCCGGAGAAACACCAGCGACCCACCACAAGTCGCAGACAAACTTAATCACATAAAGTTGTATCGAGTACACCTGAACGTGTAATATATTTTGTGCTAGACCTATTTTGAATTATTTGGAAAAGTTGGAAACCAATTGTTTACATTTTCCACCACAGTTAAATAGGGTGATATAAAATAGTTCGTTTATAAACTGAGCTACACAAATCCGTTCATTGTTTTATGCCGTAACTATGCATAAATACCTGTAATAAATGCTTTATTTTGGAAGAAATTATTATTATTGTTATTTAAAAAAAAGTCGTATATTTTCAAAACTGCACGCCATTCTCTGCATTTCAATTGATGTAAATGATTGCTACGAAGAAAATAAAATTATGATAAAACTGTGACAAAAAGTTTTTTTCTTAGTTCCATAATAATTTCTCAGTTTTATTTATTCATTCATTTTTTATTATTAAATTTATTTTATTTTTAATTAAGCGAAAATATTTAATTGCTAAATATCATATTTTCCTATCTTTTACCGGAAAAGTCCCACTGACTTTCAAAAAAGTTGACAGCTGATGTAAGTGCAGGTAAAAGCTTACAAATTAATATTTATATGTGCACTTAAGCGTTTGACGATACCAAACGGTAATCACAATCTGCAAATCGAAGAAGAACAAAAGTTCCAAAAAATTGCGACACCTATAAAAATTAAAATCGTTATTTGTCACTCGTGTATATAACTATACTATTGGTTAATTAAAAAGGTACATATGTTTCAACTATATAGTAACATTTATTGTTTGAAATTAACACACATGTTATGTTGTATTTCTTCTTAAGACAGTATTTAACACTAATCGTGGTAAGGGTTAGAGTTATGTTGCTTAACGCCACTTTTAACAATAGTTCAACTATATCGTGGCGGTCGGTGCTTTTGGAGAAGAAAACGGGGGTACCCGGAAATGTCAACCTACCTTCAGCTAATCATTGTCAAATTGTATCACATAATGTTGTATCGAGTACACCTCGACATGAGCGGGATTCGAACTCCTAAATTTATTGGTAAAATGCCATGATTTCATTTGGTAGTTATTAATCTAACTACCATACGATCATTAACACCACGAATGACTGATTTCAAGAACTCATGATATAATACTTTTCGTGGAGATATATTGGGGTCAACCAATATTGATATTTTGTAAAAGAAAAAAAAAACGATCTAAAGAGGATGTATTCCCTCACATGGATTTTAATCTGACTTTGGTCTATGTGTAACAAATTAAAATAAAGCGGAACAATTGAGATCATTACATACGTCTGTATATAACACACAATGATTCCAGCATTGTTCTTTAGATATCATATATTATAATATATTCCGGAGCACCTGAATTGATGTCCGGCAATCAGTGAGTCTCTACGCGTTATTAGTTCTGATTTCTGATGTTTGATATAATTTTCACGTTAAAATGACGTTCTTCTCGTCTCAATCCGATAAAATCACATATCTCACTTACTCCCCTTTATTGATACAGTTCGGTATGAGAGCAACTATACCATGATATAACAGTAAGAAGGACTTGTGAAACCTGTGATCTCATTCAGATTGGGTTTGTCTATACTGTCTTTTGTTTTATAGGGGTTGCATGTTTTGTGTTTATTTCTCTATGCTGTTGTCTATCAGTAGTGGATCAGAAACTGCCTCACATTCCAGAGCAGATGATTCACACCCCCTCCCCCTTTCCCCCGGTTTTTGGAATACATAATACATGTTTGTCAATTTTAAGTTTTATGTGGAATGTTTTGTAGATCTGTTCCTTTGTCTGTTTTTATTTTGTTTATCCTTCTTCTAATTACACCTTAGGATACCCTTTGATATCTTCAGACTTTTCTCATAATATGTTTTTTATCAATATTCAAATAAATAAAAATATTGATTGTTTCCAAATATATCATAACAATAAACAAGTACATGATAACTTTAGTAATTTATTACTGTTTGTAGATTTTAAATAATGCAATTTTATTTACCTGTCTGTTGAGATTGTGTATTTTCCAAATAGTCTATATGTATCTGTTCAAATAAATACGAACATTCATTGTTCCAAATAAAGCATAGCAATACAAAAAATCCTATATAAGAAGAGCTTGAAGTCAAGTTAAAGATACCAAAGTGGTTATCAAATCCACAAATCAAAGAAGGTCATACAACATGATGACTAAAAGAAAAAGGACAAACAATAACCTACAAAACATAACACAGAAAACTAAAGATGGAGTCACACAAACCAACTAAAATCCGGGGATGAAATTAGGTGAACTCAGGTGTTCCGAAGGAGTAGACAGTTCCTGCTTCACTAGTGGCACCCGTTGTGTAATTTCATTAATTTATTACTGATCGTAAATTTTAAATAATACAATGTTATTTACCTGTCTGTTGACATTGTGTATTCTCCAAATATTCTAAATATCTGTTGCCCGTTTTGATTGGGAATAAAATGTTCAAGATCTGTGGTTCATTTTGTTTTCTTCGTTCTAAGCAAGCTTTAAATTCCCGCTCAAATTGGAAGATAGCCATTCCAAATAAATCATTGTGCCGGTTTCTGCTGCTACCAAGAATTTGTTGTATACTTGAAAAATGTTTTCGTCTTCCCCGATAAGGCAAGCTTTTGACACCATAACTGTCAACAAACAAAACTTTCTTGGTAGGATACACTTTTTTGTCATCATCGTCGTCGTCTGTATGAATTCCTGATTTAGCAGCCATTATGTAGTTCTGACCTACAAATATATTTATCTACAATTTAACAAGAGATGATTTGAAAATGAAAGCCATCGAGAAGATATTTTGTTATTTAATAGCACTGTTGAAATTGTTTTCATTGTTATTTAATTTGATATTTATTGCTCCTGTGCTAAGTACGCAACCAAGGAGAAAGAGGTAATACTGGTTGTCTAATGGTCACGATATTCTGTACATGTTAAGCGACTTGTCTACCACAAACCAAACATGTTGTTGAAGTGTGCTAGTGATGTACCAGTCCAGCTCATCATGATTGTCTAGTACAAAGCGAACATCACAATTATTTCATGAAATGTAACACGCTGTCCCATGATATAGCTGAACGTTGATAATTTGACGTTGAGCAACAATCACACTCTCTTTCATGATAAAAAGATAACAAAAAATACCACATAGGTATACATTAATAGCTGGTTTATATTCTTATAATGTAGTCTTCAAAGATATTTTAATGTTTAATGATGGGTTTAAATGTTTATACTGTAATCGTTCGAGATGTTTTAATGTTTAATGGTTGGTTTAAATGTTAATAATGTTATCGTATGATATTATACAATTATTGCCTGCACTTAAGGTAAACATCATAATTGTTCACCCGAGGGGTGTTGGTTTCCCGAGGGCTTTAGCCCGAGGGAAAACAACATCCCAAGTGCTAACAATTATGATGTTCACCGGAAGTGCAGGCAATAATTGTTTTATTATACCGAAACTCTATTTACAATAATGTTGGATGCAATAAACACTTATTTGTGTGTCTTTATCTTGTGTTTTCATAAATTTCATATTTGTGTTTTTAACTTCCGGTCAAGA
Organism: Gigantidas platifrons; assembly: GCA_002080005.1. Classification (NCBI taxonomy): domain Eukaryota; kingdom Metazoa; phylum Mollusca; class Bivalvia; order Mytilida; family Modiolidae; genus Gigantidas; species Gigantidas platifrons. Next base: position 545,524 of record MJUT01028988.1, on the reverse strand, counting down.
TTGTAATTCCGGAATGCAAAAACGGATACATTTCCGGACAGACATGGAACATAACATTTGTCGACCGATGAACAACAGTGATGTTTCCCTGGGGTACCAATTTTGTAAAAGCATCACTTTTATTTTATATATAATATATAATGTAAGGTATAATAAATTTTAATGCTTAATGGTTGGTTTAAATGTTTACAATGTAGTCTTCCAAAATGTTTTAATGTTTAATGGTTGGTGTATATTTATATAATGAAGTCTTACAAGATATTTCAATGTTAAATGGTTGGTTTTAATGTTTATATGGTAGTCTTCCAAGATGTCTTCACCGTACGTTGCACTACACTCGGTGTCATAGTACAAATTGTTACAATTCCTTTAACCATATAGAGAGATTCTCTGAGAGTTTATATTATACTATGCAAATAATGGCTAGTGTCTCAACATATTCCAAAAAAGAGCAACTGTTTTCCTATTTGAGTTGGGAAAATGGAGAAAATTGTATCCTATTTGATCTCATTTACATTGTTTGTACTGCTAACATTTCATATTATCTTAAAGAGGGAAGGGGGGGGGGGAGAGGGTAGAGGGTGGTATTTAAAACCTCCGATTTATTGGAAGCTACCATATTCTTTGACATAATCACAATCATTTATTCCAAACTTTCTGTCTGGTTTTAATATGCGTCAATTCTATTGGTTAAGCGACCAGTGACATATCTACGGAAATTTTCAGACTAAATATAGACGTTTTCAGAAATCGGTGATTACCTAGTTATCGTTCGTGGACGCTAGGTGGTGTTACTATCGTCCACTATTATGAAAGTACAACAATCAGTTGTTTATACTAGTTACGATTAATATGTATTCATAATTGGATTAGATAAACACGCTTCATGTACATTTAAGAATCAACCCAATACATAAATTAGATTTTTGTGTTTTAGTGATGTCTTTGCCATAACTTGTTATGCAATACACAGTTAACTATCAGTTATAATGATAGTTATCTTTCTACAATATGAATTTAACACCTTTGTTGCAAAATGACACGACTGTCTATTCCCCTAAGTGCCAAACACAGGAAGCATCGCATCGTTGTTGACACGGTCTACCTTCAGCAGACTACAAGTCTAGAAAGCGCTACCTCTTCCCTAACACGTCAATATTAAATTTTAATTAATCTTCAAAAACATATAAAATTAAAGAATAAATCAATATAAAACTGTGAAATCCTAGCAAAGAAATTTAGAAAAGAAGACAAATGGTGTGAAAAATGCCCGTCCGCTAATAGGTATATTAGGTTTCTCATGAAACTTTTTTAATTTGATAAAACTAAAATTCCTTTTCATCTTCACAACAGATACATGTACCTATAAAGAAATTGACCGACAAAAAGTTTAAATTTGTTTTACAATTTAACAAAAAAAAAGAAAAACAGAATTGAAAAATGCACCTTAAGATGTCACATTCAAAGTTAAAGGGGCATTAGCTACGATTTTGACCAAAAAAATACATGTTTAAGAAATTTGTAAATAGCTTTAAAATGATGAAATAGAGGTAAATATTTCACATTAAATAGCTAATCGAACCACTTTCCGCCTTTTGAGAACGAAAATTACCATCGATTACTTATTTGTATTTTGTCGCTTATTAACTGCCAACTTGCATGGTTCTTTGTCCATAATTAACACTGACTAAAGATTCACAAAAAATAAGCGAATACGTGCATTGTTGTACTGATTTAATGACGATTCGACAAACTCCCTAAGCAATGTTGATAATTAATAAGATGACGTCCATTTCCTGATCGATCTGAAAACACGAGCAGTTGCAGGTTTTTCTCAGATGCCCGTACGTACATTTCATAACATTTGTAAGTTACAGAAACACGTTTTATTAAGGCATCAATCATATCTGATAGTTTTTATGGGTAACCAAAATTTCCGATTTGGCAGAGAATGCCCCTTCTTTAAGTTCTGTCTTATCAGTTAGGCACACTTTTTATCATTATATTACTTTATAAACATAGATACAAAATGCAACTATTTTGCGTTTTCGATTTTCAAGCCATCTTCTAATTTATTTGTACTT
>MJUT01028988.1:490643-525913 GCA_002080005.1 Gigantidas platifrons | reverse complement strand
ATACATTAGAATTGACATGTTGGGGTGGGAAATTTACGATCCAATCAAATATTTGAAAATTGTAATAATCTATTAATTCTAACGCATGTCAGTATATATCTTTATGTTGGAAGTGACCCCCCGTGTTCATTTGAATAATAAGAGGGAGACAATCTTAAATAAAAGAAACTAAATGAAATATTAAAGAAATTTCACAGTTTGCTAACAAGGTCTACAGAGAAAACATATTTGCCTTACATGAAAATCGAGTACTAGCAACGGCGCATGAAAACACGATTAACCGCATGTAACCCTTTGAGACGTTACGCGCGCTATTGGTGATACTTTGACTAAATAGAACATGAAATAAGTAAAACGAATGTAGATTTTCTTTAGATTGATGGATTTTTATTTCCGATACATGCTTGTATAGGGAATTATACGAATAATTGTTTTATTATATTAGATTAAGTTTATTTTTGCTTTTGAAAACGAATTTATTGGAAGAAAACGTCGTTAACGCACAATTTTCTCATGTAACGCGTTACAAAATATCCGTATGTCTTTTACATTTTTCTCAGTAAAAGCCTAAAAATACGTTTTTCCGCCCATTTGTTTGTGGGACCAGAAGCAGAGTCAGCGTACTCTATGACCCAATTAACGATTTTTGATTAAAGCAATGCTTGAAGGGAAAAATCGGTAAGTTCCTGGAAAGAAAAAAAACGTAACCCTGAAGAAAAAACAGCTGCATGCCAAATAACAAGCTTTATATTTCAGCTAATTTTTACAAAATTTTCGCATATCAAATGTTATTATCTTCAAAAACGTAAAAGTCTTTTCAAAAATGATTTTTTTTAAAGCAAGTTAAAAAATATTCCTAAAGGAGTAAGGTCAACAAAATGTCCAGTTGCAACTTGGCGTAAAAAAAACCACGATGTGTAAAATTTTACACATTCGAAACTATATTTTTCGCTCATAATGTTCGTGTTAAATCCAAATAACAACAATGTTCATTTTCAGTGGCAGAGAATGAACTTAACAAACTTGATTTCGGATAAAAATTACGATTTCTACGTATAATTGTAGAGTGTTACCCAATTTGTCCAGTAAACGTTTTTTCTTATCGACGGCAAACTAACGTCGCGCTACTTCAATATTTTTCTATAGTTTTCTATTCAAATTAAAACAAATAAACAACAACAAAAAAAGAGAAGCTAAAAACAAACAAACGATATCAAAACTTGAAAAACAACAAACAAAAGAGCGAAAACAAAATACAAAAAATATACCAAACCTGAAAAAATAACGATGTGTTTCCGCTTACTCGAGCGACCTTAATTAAAAATGAATTCATAACCTTTTTTTGTGTGTCATTTTTGAACAAGCATTGCAAAAAAGAATGTGTGCATTGTAGAAACTATACTTATATAATACTTAAAAAAAAGTCGCGAAATATAATTGATTTATATGAAAATCAAAAATATGAACTGAAATATTTTAATTATAATTTCACTAGATATTACGAGAAATTTTCAAGAATACAACGTATACAATCAATCAATAAACAAACAGAATATGATAATCTCGTTTTAGAGCAAGATATACTTTCAAAGAAAAAATGATAAAGTACCAGTCACATACAATAAACAATAAATAAATACAAAAAGGGAATACAAACGAAATAGATAAGCAAACAAACAAACATTGAAATAAACACCTAAAGGAAAACACCAACAACACAAATATATACAAGCAAGCCAAAATAAAATAAAAATCAATAAAAACAAAAAGTGAAATTCCGAAATGAAGAACAATAAATCAAAACACACCCACACCACCTCCATCCTAACCAAACCCACGGTTTGCAAACACAAATTAATAAGGAAGAAAAAATAATGAAAAAGAAGACGCGAAACGTTCTTTTCAACGTTAATTATGTGTAACGTCAAGTGTCACCAACATCGCGCGTAACGTCTATCCGTATTATTTTATGCAAGGTCTTTTTAAGACAAATCAAAAGAAACAAACGAGATCCCACGATTTCACGTCAATGTTTCAAGTTTGGTGATTATGTTTGAAAAGGATATCTCATATACAGCTAGGTCTGCTTCATGCTTTGACCTTCACCTAGAAATTGACAGTGATGGCCGATTATAAGGACGAAACTTTACGTCAAAAGGAACGATTTTAATTTCTGAGATCTCCTATGTGTAGCAACATTCCAAAAGTCACGACAGATGGAGTATATATCATATCACCCAGTTATTATTTCAGTGTAATAAAACATTTTTATTAATTAACTACTGTTATATTTACATAAATAAGATGAAGACTCTTTTTGTGATACAGATAGTACAACTCGGATAATACGGGACAAAATCGGCCAGTACGTTTTTTTTTTCTCGTATTGACCGAAGTTGATCCGGCCAATATTGGTGTTCCGGATACTCTCTAGATTTTACTTGCATATCAACTATGAAAAGAGAGACGCTCTGTCATTCCCTTCTGATGAGATAAAAATGATGGAAAGGAAACAATAGAAAATACACAAATGAAATTGTTTCATCGCAAAATTAATGAAAACAGAAAGTCATTGAAAAATAATTCGTCAAGCTAAAACAATTCAAACCCGTTATTGTTGTGAATTTATTAAAATGTTGGACTCTTTAAATCGGAAGGATAAAAACACATAAAGCAATATTTTATGGTTAATTAATAAATATATCATATCAGATTAATACAGATACCCTCAGACCAATAACTAGGCCACCACAAAAATCATAATATTATAGTCATTATTATAATGTGTTTGATATTAACGCTTGAATGGAATCTAATAAGACCAATGTTGTCTCATTATATTTAGGACAATATATCTTTAATTATATTTGAGATTAATAATCAATGTGTTAAATAGATTCAATCTTTAACAAATAAGGGTCTTAAAGATTAAAAAAATACTTTAAATATTTTTCATGCAAAACAGCTACATTACATCATTTTTAACTTTCGTGAAGCATGAAACATATGCATGGAATAGAGAGATTGGACTTCAACTCTTACCAAAATTAATAACCCCCTCATATATATGATGAGGGAATAACACAGACATCCGTTCGTATTTCGCTCATTCGTCTTTCGATTCTCTGTCCGTTCTTCCAGTTATTGCTTATATCATAGAAATATTAGACGTGACCTCTTAACGAAATGTATAACCCCCTATATATAGGTGGTGAGGGAATAACAAAAATATCCGTTCGTCTTTCCTTCCTCATGTCTACACGTGAATCTTTGTTTCGGTGATATAACATTATAGACATTGACCTCGTTGAATCTAATTAATACAGGGTAATAGAACATGGTTATTTTTAATTTCTTATTCTCGCCAGGTTATAGCTGAAATTTGTCACAAGATCATTTGCGTATTCCCAAATAAAATATAAGATTATTCGTTTTTCTTCAGAGTTGTTTCCCTTACGACCGACTGACTGGTATCCTATCTACAAGAACAATTGGAAAGGTAAAGTTTTTCGGTATATATATTTGCATCTTGTAGAAAAAACAACAGAAGATAATTTAATAGCAAATAGAAAATTCACAAGTTAGATCAACTTTGAAATGGAGTACATATTTTTTTTTGGTGTTTAACGCCACTTTCAACAATATTTCAGCTATATCACTGCGACCAGTTTTAGTGGTGGAAGACACTGGAGTACCCGGAGAGAACCACCGAACATGGCCAAGCAACTGGTCAACATTATCACTTGCGACTGCCAAATGATTGCATCCTTTTTTGTAATTTACAAAGCTGGTTCGGCGTATTGGTGATATGCTTGTATGAGTTGTTAGGTAATCCAACTACCTAGGTGGATAATAATATATATATCTTATGAACTTTGCACTATAATTATTGTTTTTCCACCTTAAAGGAAAGTAACTCCTATGTAAACATGACGACTTAAAGTTGTGAGTTTAGTTTCTCTCTTTCACGAGATGTGGCTATATAATTAAAATTAGATGTTTGTTGTATCATTTTATAATTGTTTTGGTGATACTCTAACTTATAACGACATTCCATGTGGGGTCATGTTAGGGACCATTACATTCATCTTTTGTGTAGGAAGTCTATTGTGATACAGGGAGAAGGTTATGGTTGATTGTCACACGGATGGACATCATTTTGTATAATATAGTAACACCATTTACGTTTCTCTGGTTATCACGTGTTTTCCAGTTTTGATGGTCAATCAGTTTACTAAGTATTTAGTGTCAATTCTGTTACACAATATACTAAGATCCTACTATAGATTTGTATGCCAGACTTTTATTTTCCCCGTTTATTATACAAATTAATTAATTGTAAGATGGCGTTATTAATATGTGTATAACAAGCTATACTGTTGGATATAATAATAGCCATACATTTTTGCAATAATGACTGACCTTTCAGTGTTTTATCATATTTAGTATAACTGTGTGATCTGTTGACGCTTAGTGTGTAACATTTTTCAGGGCCGAATTTCATAACTCACGCTAGTTGGATGAGGTCATTTTGTAGTACGATACTATATTGGTGGTGTTTGATATTTCAATAGATGATACAGACATCGGGAATAAGAGTTGTTTTGGATCTTACAGTTACTAAAAGGTAGTACATTTTTGTATATGAAAAAAAGAAAGAAAAGCAAAGTCCTCCGCAGACACCCCACTGACCACAATCATTTAACTTCTCCATAATAATGAATAATATCTTGAAGAAATAAAATATTATTATCACATATTTTATTGAAATAACGCCGAATTTGCATGTGTAATAAACACATAATTTGCGGCATGTTATTTGCCTCTGGGGCAATAACATATTATCTGCCCTCTTGTGAAGGCAATACCATGCTATCTGCCCTGGCAAAATATGTGATAAATAGATTAATACATGGCCTTTTTCATATTGCCCTTGTCATCAGCCCTCGACTGATGTCATCCCTCGGGCTAAAGCCATCGGGACTGATATCAAGGTCTCGTGCTGATAACAAAGGCAATATGAAAAAGGTCATGTATTAATCTATAATTATGTTCTATTTGTAGACGATGCTTTGTTTCTTTGCTAGACAGATTTGTTGTTAGTATTTTGTTCATTTTTGTTTCTTCTTCAATATTTCTAACTTTGAATTGCATAATAGTGTACAACACGTGTTGACTATTTGAGTAACATGGCGCATGTCATTTGCTAGTTCCTGGCTTATTTTTTGGGTTTGTTGTGAGGTCAGTGTCGCTCATTTTTTTAGTGTTCTATGGTTTTTGTGTTTTGTTTGTCTTCATCTTGTGTGTTGTGTGTCCAATGTGTCCAGTCTCTCTGGATTGACCATTCCTGATTGCCGATTAGGTTTTCTCTAACATTTATTATGGAGGTCCAAATATAAATTTACAGCTTAGTCGTGTAATTATGATCAAAACTAAGGTTTTCTTTTCTCAGGCGTAGGTGACCTTAGTCGAATTTGTCTATCCTGTTAATGTCATTTAGTTTTCTTGCTGGTATAACCTTTTTGAATTATTTGGCATTTAAATACCTTGGGTTTTAGTTTATACGATAAAAATATTCCCGAAATATGATATCTATCTTTTTAGTACGCATTCTCATGCTCTGTGGAACTACGTTTGGTGTCTAGGAAGCAGGATAGCAGAGCATTCAATGTAGGTGCACTACTAGTGGCGGACTGGGAGAAGTGCTTACTATTCCGAAGCAACCGAGTTTACACCGATTTCCAGTGGGGTGCGTGTATATAGGTATATTGATGACGTTTTTTCTATCAATAATCCCAGATTTGAAGAATTTCTTCCACTGATATATCCTCCAGAGCTGGAAATTAAAGAGACCACAGATACAGCCTCGTTCGCACCATTTATGGTCGTATGCCTCGAATTTGACGACAGTTGTCAACTCAGTACTAAAATTTATGATAAACGAGACGACTTAAATTTTAAAATAATAAATTTTCCAAATATATGCAGCAATATACCAGCTTCTCCTGCATATGGTGTTTACATCTCGCAATTGATTCGTTATGCAAGGGCCAAATGTATTTCCAACCAGTTTCGTATATATATATTGTTAACTTTAACCGACTTTTATAGTCTGGACATTTAAATTGTGGTACAATAAACTGTTCAACAATATCTAGGTCTTAGGAAATTTCTTAATAATGTAAATTTTTTAATTTTTTTTTCAAAATTCGATAATATTAAAACAAGATATACTTAAGATAGTAGAAAAATGTCTTTATTTTTTCTTTCTTTAACACGATGGTGTCAATGTCCGTGTAATCTTATGGTGCCAGTGGCTTATATGCCCTTCCCTTCTTTAGGTATATTCAGGAAAAAAGAGGGCATAAAAGTAAAATTGGGTGTAGTGGCTGTGTTGTATCCTGTCAGACACATTCATTCATATAAATTACCTCATCATGAAAATAAGAATGAGAACAATTGCTCGGCAATATTAACAAGATGTCTGGACTGGTAGAAATATATCATAGTGATATAACGTGATCATATGACAGTTTGAATTAAAGTTACCTGTGTAATCGGTGCCTATCACAACAAAAGTTGAGAGACCGAACCCCGTTGATGGCGAGGTGTACTTTATACAACTATATTTGATTACGCGATCCTACGATTTAACGTTTATGCTTAAATTTTGTGATGATGTGTATAAAGGATATCACATGTACAGTGAGGTCTGCTTCATGCTTTGACCTTCACATAGAAATTGACAGTGAGTATCGAGTATAAGGACCAATATTGGTGGACCGGATACTCTCTAGATTTTACATGTGTATCAACTTTAAAAAGAGAAGCTCTGTCACTGTTGGCTGATGAGATAAAATGGAAAGGAAGTAAAACAAAATAAGCACATGAAATTGTTTCATCGCAAGAGTAAATGTAATGAAACCAGAAAGTCATTGAACTATCATTGACCTTGCTAATAAAATTCAAACCCGTTATTGTTGGGAATTCATTAAAATGTTGCGTTATTTGAATCGAAAGGATGAAAATACATAAGACAATATTTTACGATTAATTAATAAATATATCATATAGGCTAATACAGATACCATCAGACCAATAACTAGGCCAATATGAAATTCATTACGTAGTAATATTATACTATTACAGACAACATTGTTATTTGTTTGCTATTAACGCTTGAATGGAATCTAATAAGACTAATCGTATGCTATTATATTTAGGCGAATGTACCTTTAATTATAGTTGACGTTAATGATCACTGTGTTCAAAAGATTCACGTTTTGACTAATAGGATTCATTAGGGTTAAAATTTAAAGATTTCAAAAATCTTTTAGGTATTTTTTCATGCGAATAAACTACATTAATTATGATTGTGTTAAAAAATATTCAAGATTTAACCCCCTTCCCCCCAAAAAAAGGAGGGGCATTTGGGTTCAAATTAAAAAATTTAGAATGAAAAAAAAAACATATCTTTAAATATCTTTTCATGCGAATAAGCTACATTACATCATTTATTATTTTTGTCTTATTTAATTTTGGTATATTATTGTCTGTCCTTCAATTTAGTGCTTATAATGCACATTTAGTATCATCAAAGTGTTAATGCTACGATAATACATTATATGGCATCAACATTCAGATACGTACACATGTATCTTAATACTGGGTCATGGAGGTTGAAGCATTACCCTAAGCAGTAATCTAGACATTTGTGTCTTCATGATTCAGATACGTACATAGGTGTATTAATACTGAGTTTTTGAGTCTAAGCAGTAACACAGACTGCACTGAGAAAATGTGTGTCTTCATGATTCAGACACGTACGTAGAGGTCTTTATGCTTTATACCTTGATTGCTATTCGTACGTAGGTATCTTTATACTGAACCCTTGGGTCTGAATAGTAAAATCTGCTACATTAAGTAACGAGATATAGTTGTGTTTGGAATGAAGCATCCTTGTGCAATAGAAATAAGACATTGACCAAACGAAACCACCATAGTTCATTGTGTCGGAAGTATATGCGAGACAAACATTAGCCTCAGTGTGCATTTATTATAAATAAATAATATTTATATAAGAACATGTAGTATATATCATCATGAGAACCATTATTACTCAAATACATGTAATAAAGAGAACCAGTATTACGTAAATAGATATACATACCAGCTTTATTAGTAACTTAAATATATATAAAGACGAGCACCATTAGTACTTAAATATATATAAAGACGAGCACCATTAGTACGTAAATACATATAAAGACGAGCACCATTAGTGCTTAAATACATATAAAGACGAGCACCATTAGTACTTAAATACATATAAAGACGAGGACCATTAGTGCTTAAATACATATAAAGACGAGCACCATTAGTACGTAAATAGATGTAGTCATGAGCACCATTACAACCTAAACACATGCACTATTAATACTTATATACTTCCAATTGTCAGCACCATTAATACTTAAAAGGGTGTCTCCATGAGAAGAATTAGTACTTAACAAACTTTATTCGTGATAGAATAATATCTGGAGAAAAACATCGACAAACGTTATCACATACTGTTGTATCAAGTACAAAACGCTATGAGCAGGAATTGATCACATATCTTTAGTGGTGATATACACTGATTGCATACGTATTTGTAAATCCAATTACCATGCGATCACGACCTCGATGATCCCTATATCACTGTTGGAAGAATCACAGAAGAAAATCATAGAACGAGTCAAAATCAAGTGGTATAAGCCCCCAACTCTCACACTCTTAGTGAAATAATGCCATGTAAATTATTTACAAATGTATATTGGATTGCATAGCATTTTCAAAAAATAAAAAAAGTCACCCACGTTCCTGTGTACAGTATAATAATATACTAGTATCCATTATTACTTGTTTGATTTTTTAAAAGCTTGAATGAAATCTAATAAGACTAATCTTGTATTCTTATATTTAGGACAATAGACTTTGAATTATATTTGACATTAATGATCACTGCGTTAAAAAGATTCAATTTTTAACAAATAGTGATCATTTGTTTTTCCAGATTTGAAGATAAAGAAAACCTTTTAAATATCGTTACATGCGAATAGGCTACAATGCACATTTTCAACTTACCTGAGGCACGAGGCATCTGTATGTAATATAGAGATTTGACGTCAACGTTTACCAAAATATATACCTCCCTCATATAAATAGTGAGAGAAAAACAGTGACACCCGTTTGTTTTTCGTTCCTCAGTCCTTTTTATTTTGTTTCTGAGATAATATGATATAAATATCTGTGTTAGTGACCTGTCTACACGCGGACCTTTGTTTCAGTGATATAACAATATAAATAGAAACGCCTTTGAGGTCTATCTGATACAAAGTAATAGAACATGTTTATTTTCCATTACGTTTTCTCGCAATGTTACAGCTGAAATGTATCACAATATAATTTGCACATTCCTAATTTGATTTTAAGATTATATGTTTTTAATAAAAGTGTTTCCCCTTACGACAGGCTGACTGGTAACTGGTCTACAAGAGCAATGCATGAGGTAAAGTCTTTCGCTATCTATATATATTTGCAACTTATGATAATTTAATAGAAAATATTACATTCACTGGTTCAAATAGAGTACAAATGTTTCGGAAAGATATATATGTTATCATAGTATGGACTTTGCATGAATTGGATATTGTTGTCCACATTGACGGGAAATAACTCCCATGAAAAACAATGACGACTTATGGTTGGGAGTTCTGCTTCTCCCTATGCCAAGATGTGCCAATATAGTTAAGATTAGATGTGTGTTGTATCATTTTAAAAATGTTTTAGGTGACCCTCTAACATATAAAGACATCCCACATGGGGTCATGTCAGGGAACATTACATTCATATTTTGTGTAGGAGGTCAATTGTGGCACACGTTGAAGGTTAAGGTCGATTGTCAGACGGCTGTGAATCATTTTGTGCAATATAGTAACCCCGTCTACGTTCCTCTGGTTGTCACGTGTATTTCAGTTTTGATGGCCAATCCAATCAGTGTACTAAGTATTTAGTGTCAATTATGTTGCACAATATACTAAGATCCTACCACAGATTTGTTACCTAATTTTCGCTATACATATGTTTGTAACAAGCTATCTTGTTTGACATAGTGATATCTAAATATTTTGTTGTATTGACTGACCTTACAGTGTATTCTTGGGGACGTCGTGGTAAGACAGTTGAATTTACAACTACTGTGCACTCAGTGCATATCACCATTTAATTTATGAATTCGAACCACTTTGATCGCGAGGTGTACTCGATTCAACATTATGTGATAAAGTTTGTCATTGACCTGTGACATCTTAGTGGATTTCAGGCTACTCCAATTTACTACAGCAATATCACTGACCGCCATGATATAACTGAACTATTGGCGAACGTGGTGGTAAACACAATCAACCATCAACCACAAATAACTTAGTGTTTCTCATATTTAACATCACATTGTGATTTTTTGACACTAAGTGTGATACATTTTTCTGGGCCGAACTTCATACCTCATGTTTTTTTCTATAGTGAGCTAGATATATTAGGTCCTTTTGTAGTGCGACACGATATTGGTGGTGTTTGATATTTAAATAAATAATACAGATAATATAAATATGGCTTTAATTTTATATTTACTGGAAGTTAGTATATGAGGAAAAAGGAATTTCAATGACCCCAGTACTGATCCATGCATCCCACTGAACACATTTTCAGGTAAAAATTGGCGTCTATCGTTTTGTTTTTGTCTTTCAGAATATGTTGGTTTCACTTTTTTACTGTTGAATATTTTGTGTCATCTACTAGCAAAACATCCAATGTCACACTCCTGGGCTGTTTCTTTCTGTATCAGTTCCAGTTTATAAGTTTCCATGATAATGATTAATATTTTCGAGAAATAAACTATTATTGTGTTCTATTAGTAGACGATGTTTTGCTTCTTTGTAAGACAGATTTGTTGCTTGTAAAGTGTTTATTGTTTTATATTTGTTATTTTTTTAATTGAGGGTTGTATTTATTATTAGTATGTTCTGTATTTGTTTTATTGAAAGGAAATGTTAAATTGAGTTGTACAACAATTCCACATTTCACCAATATCAACAAAATGGACAGTCACACCTCCAATCGCAGAACATAGAAAAGACAACTAGAATTGCAGGAAAAAACGGTTTATTTGATCCTCTACTCTGGGTAATTGGATTTCATGGTATTCGTCAGAAGTTCTTGTATAGCATGAAATCATAAGGGCAACAAAGGTATGCACAATCAAGGTAAGTTGAAATGATGGCTATCGCAATATGATCGACCGTTACGACATAGTCATATCTAAAATGCCTATGGATCTTTTCCGTTTTTCATAGACTTGTTTTCCTCTTTCACCGACAAAATTGTATTGGACTTGAGAATGGGTAACACAGTGGGTGTCTTATAAGAAAGAGGAACTGGTCACCCATGACGAACAACTGGGTTCATCTTTCGTGTTGCTCATATTTTTGGTTTGTTTATTGACTCACAAATGTTTTAAGTAATATGATTACTGTTGTAGATTTTGAATTATTATTATTATTATTTGTCTTTACATTCCTAATTCCATGTTGTCATTAATGAAATAAATGTGATATTCTGTTAGTTTTTTTTACCGCTGTTGCTTATGTGACGGGTGATGTCTTATTGTTTTTTATGTTTGTGCATGTTTGTGTAATATGGTGTCCAACACATCTTTATCACTAATATTGCCTGTGTCTCTTGAGTTCATCTCTCTCCAGTTCTTGATGTGGCATGTGTTGCTCGTTTATTTAGTTTGTTTCTTGACTGATTCCCCAATGTTGTGTGTGTGTCTCTTGAGTTCATCTCTCTCCAGTTCTTGATGGGGCCTGTGTTGCTCGTCTATTTAGGTTGTTGCTTGACTGATTCCCCAATGTTGTGTGTGTGTCTTTTGAGTTCGTCTCTCTCCAGTTCTTGATGGGGTCTGTGTTCCTCGTCTATTTAGTTTATTTCCTGATTGATTCCCAATGTTGTGTGAGTGTCTCTTGAGTTCATCTCTCTCCAGTTCTTGATGGGGTCTGTGGTGCTCGTCTATTTAGTTTGTTTCTTGACTGATTCCCCAATGTTGTGTGGGTCTCTTGAGTTCATCTCTGTCCAGTTCTTGATGGGACCTGTGTTGCTCGTCTATTTAGTTTGTTTCTTGACTGATTCTCCAATGTTGTGTGAGTGTCTCTTGAGTTCATCTCTCTCCAGTTCTTGATGGGGCCTGTGTTGCTCGTCTATTTAGTTTGTTTCTTGACTGATTCCCCAATGTTGTGTGGGTCTCTTGAGTTCATCTCTCTCCAGTTCTTGATGGGGTCTGTGTTGCTCGTCTATTTAGTTTGTTTCTTGACTGATTCTCCAATGTTGTGTGTGTCTCCTGATTCCACCTCTCTCCATTTTTTGATGGGGTCTGTGTTGCTCGTCTATTTAGTTTGTTTCTTGACTGATTCCCCAATGTTGTGTATGTGTCTCTTGAATTCATCTCTCTCCATTTCTTGATGGAGTCTGTGTTGCTCGTATATTTAGTTTGTTTCTTGACTGATTCCCCAATGTTGTGTGGGTGTCTCTTGAGTTCATGTCTCTCTAGTTCTTGATGGTTCTGTGTTGCTCGTCTAGTTAGTTTCTTTCTTGACTGATTCCCCCAATGCTGTGTGTGCTTCCTGAGTTCACACCCCTTTTAATATTGTACTACATTTTAATGCAGTTACGTTCTTAGTGCATTGCTGTGAAGTTCGCCACAATTTCCACATAAAAATGATGTTCGGTTCGTTTCTACCCACACCATCCCCCATCTCCTGTTGTGTGAATGGCGGAGGGTGTTTTTTTGTGTGCATATTTGCGTACAAGGGTGTCTGACTATATGAGTAGCATGGCGGATGTTGTTTACGAGCCTATAGGATCCCCCATATTTTGGTGAGGTCAGAGTTGCTCATCTATGTAGTGTTTTGGGTTTTTTGTGTGTTTTTCTTGTCTTCACCCTGTGTGTTATGTATTCAATGTTGCCAGTATTTCTGGATTTTCTATTCTTGTTTGCTGCATCGTTTTTCTGAAACTGGATCATTTGTAATTATGAGAAAAACTAAAGTAATTCTTCCTCTGGGGTAGGTTACCTTTGCCCAATTTAGCCATACTGTTTAAGTCATTTGGCTCACTTGCATGCAAATACATTTAAATTAGTTGCCATTTAAATGTTTCGATTTGACTTTGTATGATGAAAAGTATTTCCAAAACTCGTAGGAAACATTTAATTTGATATTTATCTGTTTTATTAAGCATTTTGACAGCATTCAAAGACGATTAGGGTAATACAAGAGAAGCACTAATTAACCTTCGCAAGCTCATTGGTACACCACCTTTCTTTGGAGGGGTCTGTCTTCTTGGTCTTGGGGCTTTCTTGGTCGTACCTTCTAATGCTTATTAATAAAAGTATATGGGATGAGTCCCACAATATTTGAATTGTCTCTCTTCAGAAAAATGGAGATTTGGCCTGCTCACTTATACACATCGTTCACTCCATTTCAATTCATATAAGCCCTATTCTAAAGTTTATTTTAATCCTTGGCAGGAAAATTGATACTTGCAGCGCAATAACCAATTTCATGGAATTAAATGTAATGTCGGAAAATGTCAACTTGATATGGTAGCAAACCATAAGATCCAAATTGGCAGAAAAATGCCGCATAGGTCATAGGTCATACTAGGATGAAACATAATTCTATTTTTAATGTGGAACAACGATTTGAAAAAGTAAAATCATTGTGTATGTTATTGGTGTGTTGTAGATTCCGATATCTTTTGTTCTAGTTTACTGATGCTTCTGTAAGTTTACAAGATGATTATGGGTACATGTTAATGTTGGTATTTCTGTGAGAAATGAAACCTTACCAGCTTTTAAACAAGGAGCAAACATGGCGAAACGGAGAGGTGTTTTCGGTCTGATGGATGTACATGTTGAATTATTTAAAAAAAATATGTGTATTACGAGTCCAACTTTTAACTTGTCACATATTCCGAATGTATATACATTTTGTAGATTGTTTCTCCTAATTTCATTACTTGTTACATGTAGTTTATTTTATAATATCTAGACTACATTGTATATACCCTTGCTTTATTGCAATGTGTTACACCTATATTGTCTCGCCACGATGTGCATGAAATATTGCCAAAGATGGCGTTTCATAACTCATAATAATAAAAATCAATGTCTTGTTTTGTGATGGTGAAGTAAGTACAACATGGAGTGTATATATTAAACTCATTTACATAAAACATTTGTTTTATTATATCAGGAAATGTCGTAAAGTAACCAACTAAAAGTTAAAAAAAATAACATAAACTAGTAGAAAAATTGGAAACATATGCAAACAGTTCATCATAATGTTGTCTTTTGTACCACACGGTACGAGACGAAGACTGAGAATCTCATGTCTGAATTATTGCATTATACTCTGACAGTTAGACCCTATAATATCCTTATGCATGAATCATGCCGGTACACTCCTCCTGTCCAGGTGGAACGCTTACGATCATAATACTAAAATAATATATAGCATGTATAAATAAATTTAAAAAAAATGAAAATCCATACAAACATATACTTAGATCAGCGATATATTATCTATCCAATCACACAGTATATTCCTCCTGTCCAGATCGAACAAACCCGTCCAATTATAATACACATGTAGTCTGTATCATGAATAGATAGATCATAAAAATTGATTTAAAAAATCGGAAAATATACATGTAGTTCATCAATATGTTGCTATCAAACCACCCAGGAAGAGAGGAAGATTAAGATAATCTAGTCAATATATCTGTATATATAAACCAACAGCATAAATCGACAAATAAAATCTGAAAATAGACACAAAAACAATCAATATGTTGTCCTTCAAATCACTCAGTACGGCGTTAAGTTTGTAATATGAATACATGAATCGTCTCGGTGTTCCCCTCCTGTCCAGATCAAAACTGTACAATAACAACACACATATAGTCTGTATCATGTAAACATCAAATATTATAATATATATACAATGTAATTCATAATTAGTGTGGGCAGTAAAGAGCTTTATAAAAGAATTGTAACTTTAGCCTTTGTTCTTTGAAATCATACAAGTACTTTGTTCTTTGAAATCATACAAGTACTATGATCAAATACATTTAGTAGGTGCAAAATGAAATATACACATAGCTGATGGTATAAATGTTCATGTCATGTTGAGGTTTGCCTTCCGTTTTGCCGCCGTACGACATATTTCATACTTATTCTTTAAGGCATCATCATAACAATGATAAGCTTCTTCTTTGTCACCTACTATCTCATTACATACCCCTAATATTGTGAAACAAATCGATAACATATCTTCTAAGACAAAATATCGCTCTTGTATTGTTAGATATATATCACGTAATGACTGTTGTCTATTGACAATGTCATCAAGATGATGGTAACATAGAAACCTTAAACAATGTGACATAACAACTGGTGGTACACACAATTCATTACCCTGGACTTCCAGTTTTAGTTCATGAGGTATCAGTGTTGATTGTTTTTCATAATGCACAAATGCTACCGTAGCCAGATTCATCTTCTCATTCAGTGTAATGTTTGAACTACCTACATTCTGTTTGTAGCAGTTAATATCATCTGTGGTGATATTGGACACACGTAACATTATCATATCGGGTGTACAACGAGACAGAACGTGATCTATAATTGTTAACGTTATATTGTACTGACCGAGTACATAGTAAAATGAGGCATATAACAACCACCCAGTCACATCATTTGATTTTGTACCGTCATGTAAGTGTTTATGATAACGTCGCATTACATGTACATTAGATATATTAGTAGTAGGAAACGGCAACTTCTGGGCAAACATCTGACTAGTCATTGCATAATAATATTTACATATTCCTGACAAAATACTCACAGGATGTGACACGGCTAATGATTTTATAAAACTTAGCAGTGTATATCCTTTTTCTAGATCAACTTTAATATCATTGTTAATAAACTTATAGATAAACATCTCTAATTTAAAACGTGACTCGTGTAGCAGGACTTCACTATTAAACAATGTATTAACTGTCAAAACCTCACGTTCACGATTTCGTAGTCTCTCTAATGCATTTAACAACGGCCGAATATTAGACCGATTTAGTTTTCCACGAAACATATTATGATCAGGAATAAAATAGTTGGGACAATAAGAGCTCTTCACCCATGTTATTAGTTTATCAAGACAAAGAAAATAACAGTGAAATAAGTTTTGTAGCTGAAATGTGTTAATGGAAATTTCTTCTGATAGCCAGAACACAGCCGTTTTCATGAAGTAGGAACACAACAAACCTTTCACGTTATCATTTCTGTCGATAATGTTCTTTAGAGAAAGCTTAAGAAGAGCGTAACAAAGGATTTGTGTGTAGTTCATAGAATGTAACAATTTTTTCTCTGCCATAGAAAATGATATTCTCCATAGGAATTCACTATTTTCTATTTCTTTGGGTCCAATAGGTACTAACATACAGCCATAATTAACTATGTAGTTTATTACTATATCAGGTGGCCACTGACCAGGTCTATGACGATATATCCATTTTTCTGCTTGTCTTGGCCAGGAATGCAAGCGAAAACAGAAAGCTTCATCTATTGCATCGTTTTTCCTAGACATACAAGGTCCATGTACGGAACCCTTTAAATGAATAAAATAATCCAAAGTGAAGCGGAGGAACCAAATGGTTGACACAAATACTGGATTTATTATTTCAACATAACATGCATTATATTCATTAACATCCTTAGGTATCAACATTAATCTAGAAAATCCGGGAAATGCCATGTCATCTTCCATCAACAGAGTAGTAGATTGTGCTGTACGATTCATATGTTGTACATTCTGTATTACTTGAGCTCCACTAATTACGTACATTATATCCACGTCACTTCCGGCATGATCTAAACCCTCCGCTAAGCTTCCACTGGATACCATGCATATTTCTGGACTTGATTTATTATATATCTTGTCCTTTATAAGATGCATGTTTTGTCTTATTCTTACGTCCATCTCACTACCAACTACTCTTATTAGGTTGTCATAAACCTCTTTCTCGTGTGATGAAAACAATGATGTACGATCTATATATAAAGTAAAATTCTCATTTCAGTGGCTTGTATTTATATTTCAAAACAGTAATATTTTAATGAATTGTATTAATTAATATACATATATTCAATGCGATTGTGGTCAATATAAAGTACTATTTTCCCGAGATATCTTAAATTGTATGGATGTGTTATATAGCCTGACAGTAACTGTTAAGTGCAATATAACATATACATTCAATACAATGTACCGAGGAAAAATATTCTTGTATATTGACCACAGTCACATGGGATAATTGTTATGTTATATTATAGTAAATAATTAATGAAATAAAAAAATGACAAGTTGAAGTTGACATACTAAATGAGACAAACAGCAAGACATTTCAAGTCATCTAACAGTTCTGGTAATGAACGTTAATAACAGTACATGTGTTGTTATTAAAATACCCTTTTAAACTATTATTTAGTTCTCTTGTGTTCATTTCAGTGTATACAGTGATTGGAATATGATGAGTTATGTATATTCAGTGAAAAAAATCCCACACGACGTTAAATTTTCTGTAGGGCGTAGCACGTGAAGGTAGAAAAGGAAAAATAGAGAAAAAATAGTGAATTTCTAATATTAAAATAAATCTAATTCTGAAATATAATATAAAAATATATTGTGTAGGCGTAAATAATAATTTAGATTTATTATTCAGACAAAATGTTTTATTGTTAGGATCATGGTGTTTAACACCACCTTCATACAATGTATATGTCAAGTGAATTTACTTTGATTAAGGGGAAGGAAACTCTATGATAATGTATTTTAATTTGAGCAATATTTTATTCTTTAATAACAAACAATATGATCACACCGTATTTTCCTTCATAATGTAGTGTGTAAAATGTAATAAGCTACAGATGCAGACAAAGCTTAACTTAAGTGCACATAAAGTTAACAGAATGTATACACATTTGCAAAAAAAATAAGATAGAGACCTATTGCACTATTATTTTTTAATAAATAACCAACGATTTTGAGATTATATGTCAAAGTTTATAATGATCATATATTAACATACATGTGGAAAAACTATGTGTTTATTTTTTCTGCAGGTTTACGCACATGAGACGGAGTATTTGCATTATTGATCGCTGTACATAAGTGGGAAGGAATATTTACATCATTGATCGCTGTACACAAGCGTTCACGTTTATATTAGCTTTCTTCATAACTCTTAGAATTAGACAGAACTTATGTAAAACAAAATCACACTGACTACTTCCGAGACGCTAGACCAACAAATATCACAACTAACCCATTCTGACAAGTTCTACGTGACGGTTTTCATGCTACGCCCATGTGCCTGCAAACATGGTCACCCTCTTATCTCCAATTCACATTCACTTAATATTTTAATCGCCTGTAAAATATTTTCACTTTATCTTTTGGGCTGGTGTTATGGTTATTGTGTATCCCCACTTTCAACAATATTACAGCTATATCGTAACGGTCAGCTTTACTGGTGGAAGAAGTCACTGATAAACTGTATTACATAATGATGTATCGAGTTTACCTCGCCATAATCAGAAATCGAACTTACAGCATCAGTGGTGATAGACACTGATTGCATAGGAAGTTGTAAATCAACCTGTCATGCGATCACTGCCAAGACGAATGACAATATCACTACATATGACATACTACTTTTCTGGGGGATATAGTAGGGTAGATAAATACTGACATATGGAACAAATTACCCTCAAGACACTATATCCCCTCACATGATTTAAATTTAAACAATATTTATTTCGAAAATAATAAGAAATTACAGTATATCAAACATTGTAAATACATACAGGATTCAGAAACAAGCAATTGTTGCTTTTATAGATATGTCTCCTAAAAATATATCCCCTAACATAGCTCACATTGATTCGTTTTTGTGATTACATTTTGCTCAATCTAAAGTTTTCTGGGGAATGTTTTGTAGATCTGTTCTTTAATACGTTTTCTTTTGACCTTTGTGTTGTCTGTCATTCTTCAAATTACGCCATATGAGTATCCCTTTGGAATGAATTTGAACTTTAGTGTTTAACACCACTTTCAGCAATATTTCAGCTATATCATGATGACCAGTTTTAGTTGTGGAGGAAGCTGGGGTACCCGGAGAGAACCACCGACCATGGGCAAGCAACTGGTAAACTTTATCACTTGCGGCTGAGAGTCGAGTGCACCCTTTTTGTAATTTACAAAGGTGGGCGCGAACCCACGCCGTATTGGTGATAGGCTTGTATGAGTTGTTAGATCCAACGACCGAACTCATTGAGCCACCCGGTACCCAGTACCTTTTTGGTATCTTCAGTCTGTACTTATAATATGTTTGATGAAGATTGTTGGTTTTCCTTCAAGCATAGTTTTATTCAATATTAAGGAAAATACTAACATTCATTGTTCCTAATCTATCATAGCAATAAACAGGTTCTATATAAAAAGATGTCAAAAATACCAAAGGGGTAACCATAATCCGTAAATCGACCAAGGATAAACAACGATCTACACAACCTGACACATAAATCTACAGATCGAATCACACGAAACCAACTAAAAACCGGTGATGAACTCGGGTGAACACAGATGTTCCGGAGAAATTGGTAGTTCCTGCTCCGCAAGTGGAAACCGTTGTGTAATTTCATTAATTTATTACTAATTGTAGATTTTAAATAATAAAATTGTATTTACCTGCGTGTTGAGATTGTGTATTCTCCAAATATTCTAAGTATCTGTTGTCAGTTTTGATTGGGAATAAAATGTTCAAGATCTGTGGTTCATTCTGTTTCCTTCGTTCTAGACAAGCTGTATATTCCCGCTCAAACTGGAAGATAGCCATTCCAAATAAGTCATTGTGTCGGTCTGTGCTGTTCCCAAGAATTTGTTGGATGCTTGAAAAATGTTTTCGTCTGCCCCGATAAGGCAAGCATTTGACACCATAGCTGTCAATATACAACACTTTCTTGGTAGGATACACTTTTTTGTCATCATCGTCGTCGTCTGTGTGGCATATTGGTGTAGCAGCCATTATATATGTAGTTCCGACCTACAAATGTATTGATCTAGAATTTAGCCAGAGATAACTTGTAAATGAAAGCCATCGAGAAGATATTTTTGTTATTCAATATCACTGTTGAAATTGTTTTCATTATTAATTAATTTGATATTTGGTGCTTCTATGGTAAACACGCAACCAAGGACAAAGAACAAAAACTGGTTGGTTAGGAATCAATATAATGTTGTCATGATCTACTCGAGGACTGTTGTTACAGTGTACTAGTAATATACAAATCCAGCTCAGCATGTTATGCTGATACCATATAGACATCATTATCATTTCATGCAATGTAACATGTTGTCCCCATGATATAAATGAACATGATTGTTTAATTTGGAGTTAAATAACAATCCCACATTCTTACGTAACAAACATGAAAACACTACTGTTGGCGCAATACCAAAATATAAGGGTATTTTGTTATGAATAGTCTATGTTTTTATAATGCGGTCTTAAAAAATACCTATAATATGTTTATATTACAGATATTGTGTATCAGAAAGAATGAAACTGTATCATACCTACAATATGTTTATGTTCTAGATTTTGTGTATCAATAGGAATGAAACTGTGTCATACCTACAGTATGTTTATGTTTTATACATTGTGTATCAGAAAGAAGCAAACTATATCATACTTACAATATGTTTATGTTCTAGATATTATGTATCAGAAGGAATTAAACTGTATCACACCTACAGTATATGTTTGAACTATTTTGTGTATCATGTGTCATATTCCAAAAAAAAAGAGAATTTCCACTGTGTTCCTACTTGAGTTGGATAAATGAAGAAACTTGTATCCTGTTTGATCTCATTGACATTATTTATGTTCCTGATATTTCACATTATTGGAAAGGGAGAGGGGGTATTTAAGTCACTATTAATTGTAAGTTATCATGTTCCGTGACATAATGTAAAACATATGTTTATATTGTATGACAACAAATCGCATAAATTCTAAAATAATGTTAGAGTAAATAAATAATATGCATTTTATATGACGACGTTCAAGTGGACTTCACATACCATACAAAACATATCTATTTATAGAGCCTCAATGTTGTTATTTTCAATAATTGACCATAATGTACAAAACATTAAATGTTACTGATCAGTATAAAAATAATCTACTTTGATTATCTAGTGGCTCCGTTGGATCCTGTAAGACACCTCCATTCATATAAACCAACTCATCATTAAAATAAGAATTTGAAAAATTGTCTCGGCAATTAAAAAGATGCCTGGTCTGGTAGGAATATCTCATAATGATATAACGTAGCTTAAAAATCACTAACAATTTACATTTTGGGGTGGACAATTTACTACCCGATCATATATTTGAAAGTTACAATAATCGACAAATTACAACTCATATCTGTATATATCTTAATACTAGAAGTGACCCCCGTGTTCATTTGGATAATAAAAGCAGAGAGGGAAATGCATGTAAACTGTTGTTATCAAAAGAACATCTAGATGTGGACATGAAAACCTTAAATGCAATAAAAGTAGATGAAGTAATAAAGAAATTACACAGTTTACTAACAAGTCTAAAGAGAAATCACGTTTATCATATGTATTAAATTAAGATGAAAATCGAGTATCAGTAATATATACTCAACTGCGATTATCTACACTTGTACCTTGTATGAGGCAGAATATAAGACAAATCAAAAGAAGTAAGCTCGATTTCACGTTCATGTTTCAAGTTTATTACATATACAGCTAGGCATGCTCTATACAATGAGCCCGGGTGGCTCAATGAGTTAGGTCGTTGGATCTAACAGTTCATACAAGTCTATCACCAATACGGCGTAGGTTCGCGTCCAACTATATAAATTACAAAAAGGGTGCACTCGACTCGCAGCCATAAGTGACAAAGTTTACTAGTAGCTTGCCCAGGGTCGGTGGTTCTCTCCGGGTACTCCGGCTTCCTCCACCACTAAAACTGGTCGCCATGATATTGCTGAAATATTGTTGAAAGTGGCGTTAAACACCAAAAATTCATTAATTCATTCATTCTGCTCTATACATTGACCTTAAAATAGAAATTGACAGTGATCGTCGTATAAGAACGAAACTTTACGACAAAAGAAACGATTTTAATTGATAAATTATGAAATCTTCATTTATGTGTAGTAACATTAAAAAAATAACATGTGAAGTATATATCCCGTAGTTATTATTCCAGTGTAATAATAAATCTTCATTAATTAACTACTGTTATATTTACATAAATAAGACGAAAATTGTCTTTGTGATACAGGTAGTACAACTCGGATAATATGTGTTTTTTTTTCGTATTGGCCGACATAAATTCGGCCAATATTGGTGTTCCGGATGCTCTCTAGATTTTACTTGCGTATCAACGGTAAAATAGGGACGTCATGCCACATGCCGTCTGATGAGATAAAATAAAAAGGGAGTAAAAAAAAAAATAAAAAAAAAATCGTTTCATCGCAAGAGTAAATGTCATGAAACCAGAAAATCATTTACAAATCATTGTTCACGCTAAAACAATTCAAACACGTGTTTGTTGTGAATTTATTAAAATGTTAGACACTTTGAATCGGAAGGATGACAACTAGACAATATTGTATGGTTAATTAATGAATATATCATATCAGGCTAATACAAATACCCTCAGACCAATAACTAGGCCAATGTGAAAATCATCACGTAGTAATATCATAATATTATTGATAACATTGTTATTTGTTTGGTATTAACGCTTGAATGGAATATAATAAGACCAATCTTATGTTATTATATTTAGGACAATAAACCTTTAATTATATTCGACATTAATGATAACTGTGCTATATAAAAAAAGATGATTCAAGCTTTAACAAATAAAGATTTTGCTGAGAAAATAAGATGATATGTTTTTTTTGTGTTTTTTTTTTATATATTTTTTTAGCTTTTTTAACTGGCGGACATTGTATCATATTAATTTGATCCCGTTTACATTGTGGATGGGGTGTATAATAACCCACGATTAATTGTAAGTTATCATATTCCTTGATATAATGTAAAAGCATTTTTATATTGTATGAAAACAAATCGCATAAAATCCCAACAAACTATTATTTTAAAATGTTGGACTCTTTAAATCGGAAGGATGAAAACACACAAGATAATATTTTATCATTAATTAATAAATATATCATATCAGGCCAATACAGATACCATCAGACCAATAACTAGGCCAATATGAAAACCAATACGTAGTAAAATCATAATATTATTGTCAACATTGTTATTTGTTTGGTATTAACGCATGAATGGAGTCTTATAAGACAAATATTTTCTTATTATATTTAGGACAATAGACCTTAAATTATATTTTGACTTTAATTATAACTGTTAAAAAGAATCAATCTTTAACATATAGAGGTCATTTGGGTTCACATTGAAAGATTACAAAAATCTTTTAGATATTTTTTCATCCAAATAAACTACATTAAAGATGACTGTGCTAAACATATGCAAGCTTTAAAAAAAGAAGGAGGGGGGAGAGGGGGATCATTTGGGTTCAAATTTGAAAATTAATTTTTTGTCAGCTTTTTTTTTAAATGGCGGATATTGTATCTTATTAATTTGATCCAATTTACATTGTGGGTGGGGTGTATAAAAATCCACGATTAATTATAAGTTATCATATTCCTTGATATAATGTTAAAACATTTTTTTATATTGTATGAAAACTAATCGCATAAAATCCCAACAAAATATTACAAAAACTGAGTAATATACACTTTATATGAATAGGCTCAAGTGGACATGATACGCCATAATAAAATATATACACTCCGACAAAAGTTAAGCACCACCCTATATTTTTATCGATATATTTTTTTTACATCAATACTGTTAAAACAATAAAATAGATATCACAATTTTTCTTACAATGTTTAAAAAACTACACCAAGGGCTCTAAAATTACCAATCTACGAAGTATTTATCATCCTGAAAGACGTGACTATGACGTGGCAAAAATGGGGTTCAAAACAGGCGCTGGAAAAACGTAAATCCAGTTTGTCTTTAATGGAAGTTTTCAATATTGCATTAAAATGCAGAGTCTTCAGATTTTAAGAACTTTTAAATGCATCTATTGTGCGTATGTGTAAGGCATAAAAATCAATAACGAGTATATCCACCGCATTTATTGTGAAGTTCTGTAACACGCCTCGTCATGCTTCGCACAAGACGCCTAAGCCGTTCTTTGGGGAACTGTTGCCACTCCTGTAAGGTAGCAGTTCTTAATTCGTCAATATTTTGACATTTTGGATTGCGTTGGTTAATTTTTCGGCCAATAAAGTCACATACATGCTCTATAGGGTTCATGTCTGGCGACATTGGAGGCCATGGAATTGTCTGAACAGACTATTGCTGTAAAAAATGTTGTACAATTCGGGTTCTGTGTGGCCTAGCATTGTCGTCCATGAACATTGGCCTGTCAGCGAACGCATGATTGTCGAAATGGGGGACTACGTGTGGAGCGAGCACATTGTCACGGTATTTTTTGCATGTCAGATTACCATCAAGAACGTACAAGTCCAACTTACAGTCAAAGGAAAAACAACCCCAAACAGTTACACCCCCACCCCCAAAATCAGCTGTGCCCAAAATGTGGTTGTCCTGAAATGAAGTGTTTCGTTCGCGCCAAACCCTTGCACGACCGTCGGTAGGGCGTAACAAAAAACGACTTTCATCAGACCAGTGGACCCGTCTTCATGTGCGAATAGTCCACCCCAAATAATCATGCGACCAGTCAAATCGAGCATGGTGATGACGTAATGTCAACTGTGGACGTTTTATGGGTCGTCGCTGATGGTGGAGGCGTGTGCTAATGTGGCCTCCAAACGCTAAATTACCATGAAATGCACCAGGTGTACTGAACGGCCGTTGCCGCGCCCGTCTGGATATGAGCCGGTCCTCTCTCGGCGTCGTCTTCCGAGGTCTACCTGCACGTGGACGGTCAGTAACATTCCCCGTTTGACGAAAACGCTGAATCAGTCGTACAATGATGGAATGGTTAATCCTGAAGTGGTCTGCCACCCTTCTATGGCTTAAACCACCATTTTGCATGCCAACAGCTTGCCACCTTTATGGTATGGTTAATTTTTGCCGCACCATACCAGACCAATAGAAAATGAAACTTAAACCTCTACACAAAAAAATCAGCTTTCGTTCGCAAACACAAATGTTGAAAAGTACACATGGCACTTTACACACCCTGTCATATACACATAAAAAAATCAATCAATAACCTGTTTTACAGGTAAGTAAGTATGTGTGTACTGGTAACGAAAACAGCAAACCGATTTGAAATAAGTTCATTATTAGAAAAGATATTATTGAAACAAGTCAGGTGGTGCTTAACTTTTGTTATTTAGAATAATTGACTATATGTACAAAACATTAAATGTTATTGATAAGTATTAAAATAAGCTACTTTGATTATCTACATAATATTTTTATTTTTAATTTAGAAACATTTACCTAGTATATTTTACCTATACACAATCATTCATTCCCAGCTTCCTGTGTGGTTTTGATATTTCCCGAACACAGTCAAAGATTGGAACCTTCTACCGCCAGACATCATCAAAAGATTCAATCTGCGGAGGAACCAGCTACATCATTCGCTGATATAGTAAGGGGGACCAGTAATATGGAAACCTTGACGCACGCGCAATGTAATAATGTCCCCGGACGTAACATTGTATCCAATCAAGATCAAGTTCAAGATATGCTTCAATTCTATTGGATAAGTGTCAATGACATGACAATGGGAATTTTCAGACTGGATATAGAAACAGGTATTTCCCATTAGTTTCGTATCTATTGTTAACATTGACCGTCTTTTATAGTATGGACATTTATATTGTGTTCTGGTAAACCGTTGAACAATATTTAGATCTTGAGAAATTTATTTAATAATATACATTTAAAAAATTAAAAATCTAACATATTATAACAAAATATACATAAGATGGTGA
Organism: Gigantidas platifrons; assembly: GCA_002080005.1. Lineage (NCBI taxonomy): Eukaryota > Metazoa > Mollusca > Bivalvia > Mytilida > Modiolidae > Gigantidas > Gigantidas platifrons. The sequence continues at coordinate 499,632 of MJUT01028988.1, read as the reverse complement.
ACAATTTTAGGAGGTTTTATCTATGTATGATAACAGACGATTATAGTATGGACAAACCCCCCTTTTTACTATGTGTTTACATATTAATTGTCAATAAAACTTCTTTATTATTTCATCTCTTTTTCATTTTCTTCACGTGTTCGTTGCCATGGCCATGCAATCTTATGTTAGCAAGTGTATTAAGGAAAAGGGGTGGGGGAATGATCGGGTAAAGGACACATTTGGCGTAGTTGCTCCGTTGGATCATACAAAATACCTCCAAACATATAAATTACCTCATCATGAGCAAAAGAATTTCAACAAGGGCAACTCAAAGCCTATCCCCTCGCCTAAAAATTTAACCCGGTGACCTTGACCTTTGGCCTTGCAAATCAATACGGTTCCAGATTCTCTTAAGGACTAAGTATGTACCAGGTTTGTTCAACATCCATTGAAGGATGTTGATTCTAGAGTGTTCACAAGGATGTTACGGAAGGACGGACGGTCCGAAGGTAGAGTTAATATATCCCTTCGCATCTTCGTTGGAGAGGGGATAAAAATTATCTCGGCAATTAAAAATATACCTGATCTGGTAGAAATTTTTCATAATGAAATAACGTAGCTTAACAATCACTACCAATTCACATTTCGAGGGGGAAAATTTACGACCCGATCATATATTTGAAGACTTGAATAATTATTATTATTAAATATGCTTATATAGCGCCAATATTAATTAAAAATTACTCTAGGCGCTATACATACCATAGCATACATTTACAAATGGATAAATTATAAGAGCAGTGTTAAACAAATGAAAATAAAATGAAAAGAACCAAGACTACTACATATACAAAACGTACTAAAACAAGTTTACCAAAAAACAGGTTAAAACCACCAAGAGTCGTTAAAATGACTGAAAACCACATTGGTGTAATAGAAAATCATTACCATAAATAAAAATGATAAAAAAATAATCTACCAATTCCAACACATGTCTGTGTATACCTTAATACTAGAAGTGACACCCCCTCCTGTGTTCATTTGGATATTAAAAGCAGAGAGGGAGACACTTGTAAACTGTTGTTATCATAAGACAATATAGATATGAAGGCGAAAACCTTAAATGAAATAAAAGGAGATGAAGTAATAAAGAAATTACACAATTTACTAACAAAATCTACAGAGACAACATGTTTATCACAGATATCAAGTTCAGATGGAAATTGAGTATCAGCAATGTATACACAACTGCGAATAACTGCACTTGTACTTTTATGAGGCAGAATATAAGACAAATCAAGAGAAGTCAGTGCGATCCTACGATGTCACCTTTTTGCTTCAAGTTTGGTCATTATGTTTATAAAGGATATCACATATACAACTAGGTCTGCTTTATACATTGACAGTAAAATAGAAATTGACAGTGATCGCGGTATAAGAACGAAACTTTACGACGAAAGAAACGAGCTTAATTGATAAATTCTGAACTCTCCATTTATGTGTAGTAACATGCAAACAGTAACATGTGAAGTATATATTCCCCAGTTATTATTGCAGTGTAATAATAAATCTTTATTAATTAACTTGTTATATTTACATAAATAAGATGAAGACTGTCTTTGGGATACAGATAGTCCAACTCCGATAATACGTTTTTTTTTCTCGCATTGTCCGACATAAATCCGGCCAATATTGGTGTTCCGTATACACTCTAGATTTTACTTTCGTATTAATGGTAACATAGAGACGTCATGTCACTGTCGTCTGATAAGATAAAACGAAAAGGGAGGAGCATAAAATAAACAATTCGTTTCATCGCAAAAGTAAATTTCATGAAATCAAAAAGTCATTTACAAATTAGTGTCCATGCTAGAACAATTCAAACCCGTTATTGTTGTGAATTTATTAAAATGTTGGACTCTTTAAATCGGAAGGATGAAAACACACAAGACAAAATGTTATGATTAATTAATAAATATATCATATCAGGCTAATACAAATACCCTCAGACCAATAACTAGGCCAATATGAAAATCAATACGTAGTAAAATCATAATATTATTGTCAACATTATAGGTACTCCAACTAAAATTGTAAATATAAGATTTGACCAATGAAAATTACTATAACAGGTAGCCAAGTCATTCAGGTCAACATATATAACTCTAGCTGGCTTGTGCTACTTTCATATATAAAGAGAGATAACTCAAAGTCAAACTTACAACGACATCTGATTATAGTCTGTTCTTTATTGTTCTTTATACAATTTAGTTGTCCATATCTAAAAATAAATACAAATATGTAATATTTGGGTTCCTGTCTTCTGGTATTTTCTAGCAAACATGTTTTCTCTGTGTTTTATTCTTAGTTTATAAAAATCATGTTTAACATGCACACATTTTCACCAGACAATATAAAATTAATTGTCAACATAATATTACTGAAAAATATTCCCATATCAAGATCAAGTTATCTATATACTAGTTCATATATCAAAATGAGGTGCAAGAATTTTTAGTTTTCAATGTGTGTTCCCCTCTAAATTCTACTTTTTTCATGATCACTTAAATTTTATTTGGTGTTTAATATCATCTTTATTACTACCAACTAACCTTGAAAAACACGCGTTCCATCTTCAATGTCATGTAACACTTCCTCAACCGTTAAACAATAATTATCACTGATGGATTCTTCCTCACAAGTATCCCAATATTTAATCTGAAAAAAGACATAATTGTAAGGCATTTTGTCATAATATAATTAAAATATTTAAGCAGTAAACACGTATAAGCAAAAGTGAAAAATTAAGAAAGCAAAAAGCAATAGATAAGCGGAACATACACACTAGTTATATGCAGATTACTTAGCTGACTGAACAAGAAACACTTCGCCACCCCTTGGTTTGGCGGGAGGATACTCATTTATCTTGTCTTGATCGGGTTTCAATAAAATATGTATTACAACATTACTATCTAAAGGGCTGGTGGCGTCTGAAAAAATACATTGTAAATTTAGAGGGGAACACACATTGAAAACTAAAAATTTGTCGTGAGGACTTGTTGTCTAACAATATTTGTTTTGTATACAGATGAGGATTAAGTAATCGTGGTTTAGACATGACGTCATTGAACATCTCATTTGAAATCAAATTGTGTAAGAAGATGACGGTTTATTTAAACCGTTCTGCAGAGCAGAAATATATGTGTAAAGACTTATGTAGAAATAAATAAATCTTTTTTGACCGTTAAATGTGATTTTTGTGGAATTTGAGATTAAAGACGAAAAATGTTGTTCAAAGTTTCACTACAAAAGTTCTTTCCGGTCACGATTTTTTTAATTTCTGTATGACTAATTATTATAAGATTGGTATCACAATATTCCATATATAATTTTCTTTAGAAATATGTAATTAATTTTTGACCGGTAAATGTGATATTTGTGGAATTTGAGATCAAAGACGAAACATGCAGTTCAAATTTTTACTATCAACGTTCTTTCCGGCCACGATTTTTCCAATTTCTTTATATCTAACTATTATAAACTTGGTATCGCAATATTCCTTACATAATTTTCGCTAGAAAGACATAAATCATTTTTGACCGGTAAATGTAATATTTGTAAAATTTGAGATCAAAGACGAAAAATATTGTTCAAAATTTCACTTCCGAGTTCCTTTCCGGCCACGATTTTTCAAGTTTCTTTATATCTAACTGTAATAAAATGGGTATCAAAATATTTATTTTATAATTCTCTTTAGAAATATGTAATCATTTTTGACCGGTAAATGTGATATTTGTGGAATTTGAGATCAAAGACGAAACATGCAGTTCAAATTTTTACTATCAACGTTCTTTCCGGCCACGATTTTTCAAATTTCTTTATATCTAATTATTATAAGCTTGGTATCAAATTATTCCTTACATAATTGTCTTTATAAATACATAAATTATTTTTGACCGATAAATGTAATATTTGTGAAATTTGAGATCAAAGACGAAAAATGTTGTTCAAAATTTCACTATCGAGTTCCTTTCTGACCACGATTTTTCAAGTTTCTTTATATCTATTTATAATAAAATTGGTATCAAAATATTTACTATATAATTCTCTTTAGAAATACATCAATTGATTTTGCCCGGTTAATAACATATTCCTATGACAAGAGTTCAAAGATGAAAATTTTCAGTACCGAAGTTGACCATTTAATTTTTCCGGCCTTCATATTGACCTTTTTGTTAAATTATTCTTAAAATATTTTTACATCACTAATTAGACCTGTTTATTATCTTTCCAAATCAGTTTAAATTGCTAAGATACCTTATGTCTTTTAGAAGTTACAAGGTAAAATAAACCTTTTTTTTTCTTTTTTTTTTATTTTTATTTCCGGTTTTTCATTTTCCGCAGATTAGGGACGCCCTGCCGGAAGACTCTAAATTGTAATTGAAGAAAGCGGGAAAAAAGATGACAAAACAGAATTGTACATAGCGCCCTTATATTACACACTAGGTAATTATCACATGTTTAATTAAGTCCCATGGTCCATTATTATTATGTTGTTTTAATGTGAAGTTCTTACATACTCAAACAGGGCAAATCTAAAACGTGTAACATGAAATGTTATCATAGTCAAAACATCAGAACACGTACATGATTGTAAACAGTTATCATATCAAAGCATCAGCACACGTACAGGATATTTACCAACAGATACTTCAATGCAGGCTTTTCAAACAAATATTTTGTAAATAAATATTATTTCTAGATAGTTTAGGAATGTTTTGCTTATTTTAAGTATACATTTACCTTAGATTTAGAATTTTATTTGTGTTTTATGATCAGTACACGTATCGTGTGTATTTCATGTGTTTTGTGTAATTGATTTAGCTTTGTTATCATTGTATATAAAAATCTTTCCTTTCACATATGTTCGCAACAGTAAAATAAAATAATATAGTGTGTACACAGTAAACATGATCAAGCTACACAAAGTATGGAACACCAAATCCATCAAAATGATACAATGAGTCGTCATTTATGTGTGAGTTCAGTGTTACAATTTTAAAGGTTTTAAGTAACAAACATTGGTTAACAGAGTTTATGCGAATGAAAATAGTTATATTTCAGCTGTATCAATTGCCATATCTTGTGGTAACACATGGCGTAAAACTCAAATTAGGCCAAAACAATATATGCTTGTTTCCTGCCTCCCTAACTTCCCAATTGTTCCTAGTAAAAATGCAACAGACACATTTTAATGTAGTTTTTGCTGAACACGCTTAAAAATTAAGTTGCTTACTTATGAACTCTTTTGAAAAATAAAATAAATTCCTTACCTACCTACCTACCAAATATTTTTCAGCTTTGAGACAGGAAACGAACATGCATTTTTTTCAGCCTAACCAATGTTTTTATTCCCATCAAGGTCCCTCAGAGCACCAATTATACAGTCAGCACATATGTAATAATTGAAAATCTGTTCTTCCACATAACAAACTCCCTGAGCGTGTCTTTGGACAATTGTATTGGCTATTGAGGCATCGTCCAAACTCTTCAAAGTTGGCAAATGAGGCGCACATAGTCTACACATTGAATACAACTGGACAGTGGCTACACGAGCACGACGAGAAGCAAATTATGGAACTTATTAAATGGTCAAAGGAACAATTAAAGTCTGTAATAGACATTTAAAATAAGAGATTGCACGAACTAGACGCTAAACTTACTCAAATCAGTATAGACAAAGAAAATCGACCCAAATAAGTACTTAAAATGAAAAAAAGAAAAATGACGACTAGGACAAGACGTGTGTGAAGTGGTCCTGTATTTTTGTGCAAGTTTCAATAGATATATATATATGTGATTGACTTTTAAAAACCAGAGGATTATATACTAGATGGAATAATGTAGAAGTGTGCATGTTGAAAATATAGAAGGTAGGACGATAACAGAAAATATTTCCGATATAAAATAGACAATAGAAGACAACGTAAACAAAAGGTGTGCTCGAATACTAGACAATATAGACAATAGACAATAGATTTAAACGTAAACAAAGGTGTACTCGATTATTCACAAAAATGTCGCAACCTCAGATTACAAGTTTTGTGCCGAAAGCTACAGTGGGGAAACTTGTTAAGTCAACAGAGAAACTAGATCAGACAAGTGAAACAGTGTTTGAATCAAACGTGTGCAATACAAATGCAAACGAAAATTCCAATCCAAACAAACACCCACGCACATGCATATCAGACAGTTCAGATCACTCAGTGTGCATTGAGAAAGATTTAGAAGAAATAAAGAAATCCATGAAAAAGATTGTGAAAAAGGACGACATTGCAGAAATGGTTACCAATATCATGGGGAAACTTTTTGATAAATGGAAAATGGAAGTTAAAAAAGAAATCATGGAAGAGGTAAGCAAGGAAACAGCTAAAATAAAGGAGGTATATGAAAAGAAACTATCTAATGTGACTAGAACAATGGAAAAGATAGAAGTAGAAATGTAAATCTAATGGAGAAGAATTCACTACTACACAACGAGGTAAGACAAATTAGAGAGAATATTGTACACATTGAACGTAATGCTACAGAAAGCCTACGTATGGCTAATTGGAACGAAGAGTACTCACGTAAGAAAAGCATCAAAATATACAACATGAAAGAAAGTCGTGCAGAACATTTAATACCAGACTTTGTAAGTTCTTTAAAAGAAAAAAAGTTAAAGCAGAAATAAGACCTTCAGAGATCGTGGCAATGCACCATATTCCATGTAAACCTGGAGCCCCAAGACCAGTTATCGTTAAATTTCTAAGAATGGAAAATAAAATAGCGGTTCTCAAAACTCGAAAGGCACTCCAAGAGATATTAGATATAAAAATTAGGGATGACATAACCCACAAGAACCAAGGACTACTAGGCAGACTAAACAGACATGAAAACATCACAAGTGCCTGGTATTTCAGCGGCCACATCTACGGAACGGACATGGATGGCGGTAGACATAGATTTGACATTTTTGATAATATTAACCAGAAGCTGAGAAAATGAAGAAAAAAAATCCACTGACTTACATTGGTGTTTGGTTTAAACTATAAAATGTACTTTTTTCTATAATTGTTTATTTACTGTTCTTATATTAGATAAAATGTATTGATTCAATGTTTGTAAAATATATTATTGTTGACAAACCTATGCCCTAACTTGATCTATATTACACCTGTTTTTATTATATTTTTCTATTATTACTATTTATTTAAGATGCCCATTTCCGGAAACCTTCCAGGTGGTATCCGACATTGGAATGTTAATCACTCCTTATAATATCCGTATTTACCTTCGAAAAATGTGTTTGAATATTATAAGTAAATTCCGAGTTAATTGAAGAACGTGGTTATAAGCCTTTTGATACATGATTCCCAACTATATTTATTACACCTAGGTTTTTTTCTGGCGTTATTTCTTAATTTGCTGAAGGTGCACATCTTCCGGAAACTTTCGAGGTCGTATCCGAATTCGGACATTTAATCACACATTGCTACTTCCTTATTTACTTTTTCAGCGAAAGCATGGATCTGTTTACAGATATACTGATTAAAATTGAAGGTATTAGTTAATTAGATTAACTATATTTAGATATAGTGCACTTGGGGCATCACTCTAAATTATATTTATAATTTAAGGGAACTCGAAACAGACGAACCATGCAAAAATTTGCATATGTTTTTAATTATATAAACTGCTGTGTTCAACAAAACCAACACGGTTTTTAGTTCACAGACATAAGTTCTTACAATTAAAGTTGAAGTATAAAATATAAATAGCAGGTAGAGAAAAATACCACCCTAGATCTTAAATGTGTACCTTGATGATATCGTGGTGATAGTACATTCTGAGAATAAACCATAATGATATGCTGATTTATGAATATAATACATATGTACATTTTTTGTACATGGAAATACATCTTGCATACTTCACAACACCTGCATGAAATTGACAGAATTACAAAAAAAGTTGTCGGTACTATAATTTCGTGATAAATATAAAAATATGGTCAGGAATCTGTTTGTGTGTGTTTGTTTTGGCTTTTGTTGTTGTTGTTGTTTTGGTATTTTTTAGGTACAGTGTATAGTATACACAGAATCCAGATAGTGAGGTACTATGGGTTAATGGTAGGTATATTAAGGATACTCTTGTTCATCTGGGTTTGTAAACCTTAGTATAAGCCTCACATATACAAGTATAAATGAAAATGACACTGTAAAATTATAATACTTTGACAAATTTTAGCAACAAATTAATATAAATAGAAAAGCTAGATAATAGTTTTGGCAACATGGATAATAGTGTAAACAGAAGTGGTGTATATATCTCTATATTTCAATTGAATTATGAACAACATTTTCCATGTCAAATTCTGTATTTGTATTATAGCATATATGCCTGCACAAGTAGACATGCAATAACAAAATATGTTTAACCATTCACAATTTTGTAAAATAAAAGTTTACTTGTACTAGTATCCATGTGCATAACTCTTTGACACATTTCGAGTAATTTTCCCTTTTAAAATAATATGCTTTACTTAGATGGTGGAATTGGTGTATTTACCTGTATAAATCTAATCAATGCAAAATACTTTTCATGTACAGGTACATGTATGTCAAATTTGGTATTTGTATTATTGCATAAAGCCTGTACAAGTAGACCTGCAATAACAAAATATGTTTTACCATTGACAGTTTTTTTACCCAAAAAAATATATATATAGGCAAATAGTTCTTTGTTATAATTAATGTTTACTTGTAAAAGTATCCATGTACATATCTAATCGACATGTTTCGAGTAAAGATTTTTCTCTGTTAAAATAATATGCTATACTTATATGTGGAAGTAAATACTGACAATATCTGATTATCTGGTCTGTAATTAATGGATTATTTTATCTTTGTATAGATCCTGCATGAAGTTCTTTTTTGTTTTGCTAACAACACATGATACAGTTGTA
>MJUT01028988.1:465288-489878 GCA_002080005.1 Gigantidas platifrons | reverse complement strand
GGTGATTGGAATGTTGTTCAAAATTATGACAAAGATACTATTAATTATAAATCTGAAAATAATCCCAGAGCACAAGTCAAATTTCATCAAATGATGAATGATTTAGATCTGATAGACATTTGGAGGGTGCAACACCCAAGTCAAAAAAGATTTTCGTGGCGGGGTCCAAATAAAAAACAAGGAAGACTTGATTATTTCTGTATTTCTTCAGACTTAGAACCATTTCTTGTGACATCAGATATTGGGATCAGTTATAGGTCAGATCATTCACCTGTATGTATGAAGCTTAAATTTATTAATCAGACTAGAGGACGCGGCACTTGGAAATTCAACAACAATTTGTTGACCGATACTGAGTTTGTAAATAAAGTCAAACAAAATATTAATGAAGTCATTACTGAATATGAATATGACTCAGATATAGATCTTGAAAATCCTGATAATACATTTAAAAATGATAGTCATTTGCTTTGGGAAACTATTAAAATGAAAATTAGGGGTACAACAATATCTTGTTCCTCATATAAAAAGAAGGAAAAGGATAAGAATGAAAAAAAAATTGCATGAAAAATTAGAAAAATTACATAACTTATTTATTAAAAGTAACTCTGAGTTAATTCAGCAGGAGATGGACATAGTTGAGATGGAACTTAAAATTTTGAGGGAGGAAAAAGTAAATGGAATCATTACAAAGGCCAAGGCAACATGGCAAGTTGAGGGAGAAAGGAATACCCGGTTCGTTTGTAATTTAGAAATTAACACGTTTATATTTTCACGTGTACAAAAATACATAAAAGATACACGGCGTTTCTCTTGAACAAACAAGTCAACATGTATAATATTATTGACAATTGTCAACATTGTGTACTTCTACATGTATGTATATTCTTTTCCTGGTCGCACTTGGTGTATTGATTGATTGACGTGTCTCAAGTCGATGAAATATACATGTGTTATTCAGTTCAAATTGTACTTACCTATGCAATATCCTCATGAATTAAATAAATCCCAACATATAAACTATATGTCTAATGATTCCAGTATGCAACACTCATACACCACGTGCTTAAGAACTGTCTTTGGGGTGTGCTCGATTTGCAATATATTATACCTTAGCACACAGTATGTTTCATCGACTTTTGAAATTTGCTTTTTTCTGTTCTATTGTATGTTTTTTTTTCTTCTTTCGCTTATTATTTTTTTCCCTTCGTCTCCATATTCCTAACAAATATTTTATTATGTATTTAATACTGTTCTGATTATATGTAAATTGATGTAACTAGCGGAGAAGACATTTCTAAGTTGTAAAACTTGTGTCTGATCCATTTGTTGTTATTATGAGCAATAAAATAAGTTTAAATTATTTAGAAAAGAAACATTTCACAGAAAAAATTATCTTAAAATTAGTTGTAGAAAACAATCGGGTTATTCAAGATCCAAAAGCTATCCTTACAGAGCAAAACTTATTCTACGAGAAATTATATAAAAGTTCCAACCCAGGGCATGAGGAGTTACATAATGAGTTATTCTTGAATAATGACAATCCCTTTATTTCAAAACCTAGTCAAGCAGAAGTATACTCTTGTAAAGGTAAAATTACCTTACAGGAATGCTTATGTGCTCTGAAAAATATAAAAAATTGTAAATCACCAGGCATTGATGGTTTTACAGTCGAATTTTATAAATTCTTTTGGAATTACATAAAATTCCCCTTACTTAATTCTCTAAATGAAAGCTTAGAAAAGGGAAAGTATTCTGTTAGCCAACGGCAAGGGTTAATTACATGCCTTCCAAAAGAAGGAAAAGAGAAACATTTTATGAAAAATTGGCGCCGAATCACACTTCTTTGTGTTGATTCTTAATTAGTTTCTTCATGTATAGCAAACAGACTGAAGCCTATTTTACAAAGTATTATAAGTCAGACACAAAAAGGTTTCTTAAAAGGGAAATATATTGGTGAATGTATTAGAATCATCTCAGATTTGATGGATAAATTAGAAGAAGACAAAATCCCTGATTTATTAATGTTAATTGATTTCGAAAAGGCTTTTGACACTGTCGAATGGCCTTTTATTGAAAAAAACCTTGACTTGTATGGCGCTGGTCCAAATTGACGTAAATGGATCAAATCTTTTTACACAGATATTTCCAGTGCTGTAATAAATAATGGTCATTTATCAGAATGTTTCTTACTAGTAAGGGCCCGACAAAGTGATCCGTTATTTCCATACCTTTTCATCCTTGTGTTGAAACGTCTGAGTGCAGCCCTCAAAAATGATCCTCAGGTGTCTGGTGTTACAATAAATGGCTCTGAATTACTACTTAGTCAATATGCAGATGATTCTGCATTGAATTTAGAGGACAACCAAACCTCTATTGAACAAGCCTTGAATATATTTGACTGCTTCTCTGTTTGTGCTGGACTGAGAGTAAACCTCGATAAAACTGAGGCCATATGGGTTGGCTCAAGATTAGGTAGTGATGAAAAATTGCTATCAGAAAACCATTTATCCTGGAATACTTCAGGAAAATTTAAACTTTTGGGGTTTTTTTCAATCTTTATAAAGAAGACAAAACTTTTGAAAATTATGGTCAAAAAATAAAAAAGGTAAATAATATCTTAAGCTCATGGGCATATAGGGACTTAACCTATATTGGCCGAATAACTGTTATAAAAACATTAGCCCTCCCACTTTTGGTGCAGATTCTCACATTACTACCAAACCCTCCTTCTAAAGTAATGAAAGAAATACAAGACGTGTTCTATAAATTCTTATGGGATGGGAAGCCAGACAAAATTAAGAGAAATGTTATTATAAATAACTATGAAGAAGGGAAATTACCACATATTGAATCTTTCTGTAAGGCACTAAAAATGTTTTGGCTTTACAAACTTCTTGATCCTATGAATATGTCCCCATGGAAAATTTTACTTCTAAGTTATATAGAAAAATATTGTGGAGATAAGATATTATGCTTAAAAAATGAGGGTTTGGAAAGTATATCTGAAAAGTTAAACCCATTTTGGAGAGATATCCTTCTTAATTTGTCGGAACTGTTGCCACCAAATGATGAAAAAGAAAACAATATTATTAACATCTTGAGTCAACCCATTTGGCTTAATTTTAATGTTCAAAGAAATGGTAATTTTTTTTATTATTGACAAATATTGTTATAACGGTGTCTTTTTTATTAATGATATTATCTCTGAAGATAAACAGTTTTCGTCATATCAAGAATTTCAAAATAAATATAAGATAAGTACAAACTTTCTAGAATATTATGGTATTGTGGGTGCAATTCCAAAAGGATGGAAAAAAATTATTTCAGAGTATGGGAAGCTATATGATATTAAAAATGACATTGTTGACAGATTAAAAAGTGATAAAAAACCATCCAAATATTTTTATAAATTGTATTTAGTACACATAAAAGAAAGTCCTGTTAGGTCACAAAATAAATGGGTCCAGGAACTGGGAGTACAAATAGATGATTGGCAGAATATTTATTCTTCCCCTTTTAGGACTACAAGAAATACAAAACTTCAACACTTTCAGTTCAAGCTTTACCATAGAATAACTGCCACTAACTCTTTCCTTTTCAAATGTGGTTTAAAAGAAACAGAACTATGCACCTTCTGTTCAGACACTAAAGAGAGTTGGTTGCATCTGTTTTGGGAATGCACCTATAGTAAACACTTTTGGTTTTCAATAGTAAATATTTTTGAAAATTGTGGTATTAATATGCAGTATATAAATTCACCTAATATTATATTGGGTATTGTGGATCCGTTAGATCCGGATAACACAAAAAATCAAGTCATTTTGATTTTAAAGTATTATTTATTCAAATGCCGATGTTTGGGTGATGAACCTAGTATCAGTGGTGGTCTAAAATACCTAAAATATTGCATTAAAATAGAAAAGACAACCATAAATTTCCTATCCTCTACACAAAGAGAATATATATGTAAAAGGTGGTTGCCGTTTGAAATTGTTCTTGGTGTTTGAAATTTTCAGTGTAATGTTGCAAAATGTTTATTTTGATGAATTAAATGTATATCGTCTGTGTAAATTGTATATGCATGTCATATGTTTTTGTATTTGTATCTGCCTCTGCTTTTCTTTAAAAATAAAACAAATTACAAAAAAAAAATAAGTACTTGCCAAATCGTTAGAAAAAGGGAGACTTTGACTAAGGAAATTCTAAAACTAGGACTCTGGGATTCAAAACAACTTGTTACCAAGAAGATGAAGCGACTGAAAAAAAAGAAAGAAAAACAGAATGCACTGAAATCTCAAATTAACTTTCGACATTATGTACTTGAACAAAAATCAGCGAAAAAGTTATTTCAGACGAATAAATACCAGAAGGAAGTCGTCACAATTGATCAACTACAGTCAAGCCAAATATTACTTACTAAAATGGCCAAACAAAGCAAAGATAAATATGTAAATTTTATTACACTTATAACAAATATATCAAATCTCTTTGTAGAAGTTCAAAAATGACTATGAAAACAAATATCTATACTAAAATAAAATACATAATTTTCTCTAGAGTACAATCCTGATTTCTCCGTTTTAATTACAAATGTAGATGTACATATGTACACCAATAATTGGATATATGTAGAATAATAAATCAATTATAATATAATTATTTGCCCATTTTTTTTTGGGAGGGGAGGGGGGGGGGGGCATTTTCGCTCTTGGCGGAAGTTTGTGTTTCCTATGTCATACTTTCCGCCAGTCTTTACGTTGGTCTGCTTACGATTTTCACGCGAAAAGTGTAAACTTAAAGGTATGAATTGACCGGAAGAGTAAGCAGTTCCTGTCTATTGCAATTAACCAGTCACTCATGTCACCAGTGTGCAAGTCAGGTGGTAGTCAAAATACAAAAACGTCTCAGCAGAACTTGGTCACACATACTGTATGCAGTACAATGAAATACACAGACAGAGACTTAAATTTGCTATGAGGAGTAAGTCTCCAATTGCTGACGAGAGCTTAACTGTAAATATAGTATTATTTTATTCGTTTCAGACCTTGTGCAAAGACTGGAAGAGTAAAGTCCTGTTGATGGACTTATATGAAATAACTATTTGACTATGGTCCTCTTGTTCTGTGTAGCAAGTGTGTAGAGTTTCACACTGTATTTAACATCACTTTTCTTCATTAAATAATATGTTTTCTATAAAACATCTGCTTTCCAAAATATTTTAAATCAGGAAAGCAATGATTTATGGTTTATGATATTGAATATACATTGTTGGTCTTTTGCATATAAAAATGAGATATATTTAGTAGAGACCAAGCACCCTTCAGAAGAACGACAGTGAAAAAACGTCACCTCATGGTCATCAATAATGCAATTTAGTTGATTTTTTTTTAGATTATTTTTGGTGTTTGAAACTCTACACACTTGCTACACAGAACAAGAGGACCCTCAATTTAGTTGCAATCTATACCATACAGTCAGTTTTGAGTAGCCCTTACAAAATAACGCAGTGTATATATTGACGAACATCACTCCATATCAATTAATGCAATTTAAGTACGAGTAGAACGGAGATGCAAATGATACTGGTCATAATTCTGCTGACTTAGAACAGTCTTCTTTGAGTGCATATTTAAATATAATTTAAAACTATTGAACAGTTAATTTTAAAACGTTTTTGGACCATTCCCCTCCTCATAAAGCACATTTCTATGCTTGATACATTTGTGCAAGGAAATTAGTTTGAAAACTCAAAATCCGGCAGAATTGAAATTTGACTCCGAGTATTGAACTATTGCTCAATTTTCCAATGAAGTGATTTAAAAGAGTTTTTGTATGATTTCCTTAATAAACACACCAAAATAAAGTAATTTAGCCCAAAACAAATTATCTGTGACACTTTTTTTGAAATCCCACAGAGTACCAATATATAGGATTGTCCTGCTATCCAATCCTTTTCAGTACTTTTCTGAAAAAAAATCCTTTAAATTAATTATTGTATGAAAATAAATCGCATAAAATCCCAAGAAAATATTACAAAAACTGAGTCATATACACTCTATATGACTACATTCAAGTGGACATGATATACCATAATAAAATATCTATTTATAGAGCCTCAATGTTGTTATTTAGATTAATTGACCATATGTACAAAACATTAAATGTTACTGATCAATATTAAAATACTCTACTTTGATTATCTACATAATATTTTTATTTTTAATTTAGAATCACTTACCTAGTATAGTTTACCTATGCCTCAACCATTCATTCCCAACTTCCTGACTGGTTTTCATACCTTTAATTGTATTGGATAAGCTATCAATGAAATATCTAGGGGAATTTTCAGACTAACTATAGAAACAGGTTTTTCTAATTAGTTTCGTATCCATTGTCGAAAATATATAGATAACATTACCCGACATTTATAGTAAGGACATTTAAATTGTGTTACGATAAACCGTTCAACAATATTTAGATCTTAGGAAATTTACGTATTAATATTAATTTCTTATGTTTATCAAACATCGACAATATTATAGCAAAAGATACATGAGAGTATAAAAAAGTTAGGATTTTTTTTGTCTGTGTTTTATCACAGACGCTGATAACATGGATCCCGCTTTTTACTGTTTGTTTCAACAATGTATTATCAGAACATTTTGGCAAAGAAAAACAAAAAGCAATTGTATTCCGATATGAGTTGTAGAAATGGAGGAAATTGTATCATATATGAAGCTTGTCATTTGTGAGGTGGGTTTTGTTTGTATAAAACCCACGATTAATTTGTAAGGTGTCATATTCCTTGATATAATGTTAGAACATGTTTATATGAAAACATATCCCTCAAAATTGTTCCAGTAAATAAGTAATGCACATTTCATATGATGGCGTTCAAGTGAACTTGATATGTATCATAATACAATATGTATTTATAGAGCCTCAATTTTGTTATTTAGAATAATTGACCATATATACAACACATTAAATGTTACTGATCAGTATTAAAATGCTCTACTTTGATTATCTACATAATGTTCTTATTTTTAATTTAGAAACACTTACCTAGTATATTTTAACCTATACCTCAATCATTCATTCCCAACTTCCTGACTGGGTTTGATATGCATTAATTGTATTGGGTAAGTTATCACTAAGGGAATTTTCAGACTAACTATAGACGCAGGTTTTTCCAAATAGCTTTCATTGTTGAAAAAATATAAATAACATTACCTGACATTTATAGTAAGGACATTTAAATTGTGTTACGATAAACCGTTCAACAATATTTAGATATTAGGACATTTACGTATTAATATTCATTTCTTATGTTTATCAAAAATGACAATATTATAGCAAAAGATAGATGAGAGTATAAAAAAGTTAGGATTTTTTTGTCTGTGTTTTATCACAGGCGCTGATAACATGTACCCCCTTTTTACTGTTTGTTTACATGTTTATTGTAAATAAAATTCTTTATTATATCATCTATTTCTTTTTATCTGCGTGTTCGTTTATATACTCACGCAGTCTTATGGTAGCAGCAGCATACACGTCTGGTCCCACTGTACGTATTTTAAAGGAGAAAAAGGGGGATGAATGTAGAGTTGGGAGTAGTGGCACGTTTGATCCTATCAGACTCCTCCATTCATATAAAATAACTCATCAATAAAATAAGAATTTGAAAAATTGTCTCGGCAATTAAAAAGATGCCAGATCTGGCAAGCACATTTCATAATGATATAATGTAGCTTAATAATCACTAACAATTTACTTTTTGAGGTGAACAATTTACATATTTGAAATTTGCAATAAGCGACCAATTACAACGCAAATCTGTATATACTTTAATGGTGAAAGTGACATCGTGTTCATTTGGATAATAAAAGTAGAGAGGGAGGAACATACAAACTGCTGTTATCAAAAGACAATATAGATATGGACTTGAAAACCTTAAATAAAATAAAAGGAGGTGAAGTAATAAAGAAATTACACAGTTTTCTTAACAAAGTCCAAAGAGAAAACATGCTTAGCATATGTATCAAATTAAATTGATAATCAGGTACTAGTGATGCATATATAATCAAATGCGATTAACGCACTTGTACTTTTATGAGGCAGAAATTAAGACAAATCAAGAGACGGAAGCGCGATCCTACGATTTCACGTTCATGTTTCAAGTTTGATGTTTATGTTTATAAAGGATATTACAAATATACAACTAGGTCTGCTTTATACATTGATCTTAACATAGAAATTGACAGTGATGGCCGTATAAGAACGAAGCTTTGCGACGAAAGAAGTAAGTTTAATTCTGAACTCTCCATTTATGTGTAGTAGCATTCAAAAAGTAATGACATGTGGAGTATATATCCCCTATTTATTATTTCAGTGTAATAATAAATCTTCATTAATTAACTACTGTTATATTTACATAAATAAGATGAAGACTGTCTTTGCGATACAGATAGTACAACTCGGTTAATATGGTTTTATTCGTATTGACCCGCGTAAATGCGGCCAATATTGGTTTTCCGGATACTCTCTAGATTTTACTTTCGTATCAACGATAAAATAGAGACGCCATGTAATTGTCGTCTGATGATGCAAAGGGAGGAAAAGAAAATAAACCAATCGTTTAATCGCAAGAATAAATGTCATGAAATCAGAAAAAAGTCATTTACCAATGATTGTTCATGCTAATACATTCAAACCCGTTATTGTTGTGAATTTATTAAAATGTTGGACTCTTTATATCGGAATGATAAAACACATAAGACAATATTTTATGGTTAATTAATAAATATATCATATCAGGATAATACAGATACCCTCAGACCAATAACTAGGCCAATAAGAAAATCATCACGTAGTATTGTCATAATATTATAGTATCATAGTCAACATTGTTAATTGTTTGGTATTAACACTTGAATGGAGTCTAATGACACATATAGTATGTTAGAACATAATCACCTCTCCTGGACTAATCAGAAGCTTGAATTTTGTACTCTTATTTTCATAAAACATGGTTTTCTATGTTCTATAAAATGTCACGATTGACTGGATTTGCATTGTTCTCTTATTAGGTATATAATGCTCCAATAAAGTTCACACTAAATCTGATTAGAGAACAATGAAAATCTGCTTGGATTACAATAAATTATCAAACATAGAAAATCAGTTTCTGTGAAAAAAAATAATAATAAACAAGACCAATATCGTATCTGGACCTGCGTCGCTGCAAAACATTCCAGTAATGTATGCATTTTTTACACCTGTTTTAAATGTTTAGGTATGTTAAGAAGTTCAGTGGAAAGAACCAAATGCAAAGTATGAATAATATTGATTGAACGCTTGCAGTTTTACATTACACCAACTAGGTACAGTCAATGTCATACAGTGATAAAAAATGACTAAGTTCAACATATGGAAAATGTACGAAAAAATTTGTCAATTCTGTCCATAATAGGAGGTGCACATTTTCAATATATACACAAACGCTGTGCAAAGTTTAAATACTATTGATTGAACATGATTTTACACCAACTAGGTACCGTCAATATCATATAGTGATAAAAAATAACTAAGTTCAACATATGGAAAATGTACGGAAAAATCTGTCAAATCTATCCATAATAGGAGCTGCACATCTTCAATATGTATACAAACACTGTGCAAAGTCTGAATAATATTGATTGAACACTGTTGGGGTTTTAGATTACACCAACTAGGTACCGTCCATGACATATAGTGATAAAAAATGACAAAATTCAGCATGCAGAAAATATATGAAAACAATCTTCAAATCAGCCCATAATAGCAGGTGCAGATCTTCAATATGTATACAAACACTGTGCAAAGTCTGAATAATGTTGATTGAAAACTGTTTGAGTCACAGATTACACTAAGTAAGTACTGCCTTGCTGGGACAGACGTACGACGCAGGTAAAAATAAATGATAATAATAAAAAGAAAAAAAAATAGAGCAAAGCAAAAGCTGAAAATATAACTTAAATTTCACCTTTTCAATCGATATCTTTTCTTGGTACAAAAATAAATTGCCCAGTTTGTTGCTTTTTTTTGGGTTTGAATTCGGTCACTAATCCGTTTTTCAAATTCTGTTGTAGACACAGCATCCGTAAATCTATTATTACTACTATTTGCGGGTTTGTTACTGGAAATTAGTTGCTGAGTGTGAATTAAATCTAAATCTTCTAAAAGCCAATCTTGGTTTTCTTCAGAAAAAAGATTAAAGCAAGGAACATTCCATCCATCTTTCTAACTATAACCTATAGATAATTACTAGTATGGAGTGAGCATTTTTAATACATGGTTTACTTATTTAAGAAACAGTTTTAACCATGATCACATTAGAAAGAACAGTCTTAAGGGTACATTTTCATTTAATTTGTTTGGACTTTTTAAGTGAATACATTTTCTCTGTACAAATACTGAAAGTTCATTATTTGACTAATTATTGCTAATTATTGTTTCTAGTATTTTTCTCGGATCGGTAATGATGTTCTAATATGATCAAACACTAATATTCCATGTTTAATGAACTTTAAAGCTCTCGACTGCGCCTCGAGCTTTAATGTTCATAAAACATGGAAGACTAGTGCATAACCTATACTTATTATATTTAGGACAATAGACATTTAGTTATATTTGACATTAATGATCACTGTGTTAAAAAGATTCAAGCTTTAACTAATAAAGGTATTTTGGGTTCAAATCTAAAGATTACAAAAATCTTTTAGATATTTTTTGAGGCGAATAAACTACATTAATCATGACTGTGTTAAATATATTCAAGTTTGATCAAAAAACGGGGTCATTTGGGGTCAAATTAAAAAATTAAGAGTGGAAATAAAACATTTTTTAAATATCTGTTCCTGCGAATAATCTAACTACATCATTTATTATTATTTTTTTTTTTGACATTGTATTGTCTGGCCTCCAATTTATGGCTTATAATACACTTTTGGTATTATCAAATGTTTCATAGGAGGCGTAATTGCCAGAGTGTTCGCCCCGTGTGCGGTAGATCGTGGGTTCGAGCACCGGTCGGGTCAAACCAATGACTATGAAATTGACATGTGGTACTTCTCCGCTACGCACGCAAAATTAAGGAGAAAGAGTAAAGACTGGTCAGTTCGGAATCAGAATGGAGGGACATGTCTACCCGCGCACTGTTGTTTCAGTTGGCTAGCACTATGCAAATCAAAATCAGCATGTTGATCTCGATCTAACGGGACCACATCATCATCTCGTTGAAAATTCTCGCCATGATATAGCTGAAGAATTGCTGCATAGACAGGCTCTTAGCAACAATTCATCATTAACTCATTCGTGCTACACGATTACATGTCTAACATTATATGGCATCACTAAATAAATATCTACACAGATATCTTCATACTTGGTCATTGGGGTTCAAACATTAACATAGGCAGTAATCAAGAATTTTGTGCTTTCATGATTCAGATGCGTACGTAGAAAGAAGAGTTTGAAGATATGAGTGGGGTTACCATAATCCGTAAATAGAAAAACGACAGACAACATAATAACCAAAATAAAAAGAAACTAACAACGATCTACAAAATATACACATAAAACTATCGATCGAGTTACACAACCCCCACCAAAAACCCGATGCGAACTAAGGTACTCCGGAATGGTAACCAGTTCTTGTGTCATTGGTGAGACCTGTAGTGTTAATCTGTTCACAAAACCGGATATAAGCAATAAATGAGGGAAGGACCGAAAAGTGTTTGCGACAAATGGAACATATCCGTGGTCATTTGTGACACAAACATAAAAAAAAGAATATAATTGTCTTTGGAATGAGGTTTCCATGTACAATTAAAAATTATTTTTGATCAAATGAGTACGCCATGGCCTCAATATACATCTATAAAACAAACATGTAGTAGAATTGTAATTGAAAAAGTCAATAGCTGTTATATTCAGATTTAACCCTGCAAAGTGAAGTCCCACCAAATTAATGAGGTGTCATCTCGTGGGAGAGGAATTCAAAGTGTTACATATAATACAACACACGATTTCATGTAGTGTATTATCAATAGCCACGATGGAACTGTAATTGAATGTGTCACTTCAGTGAAATTCTGATTCAATCTTGTACAAATGTATGACTTAGAGTCTGTTCGATTATTCCGTTGGGGTCAGAATTCAGCAAAGTTTGCCGATATCAAAGGCATAATCTGAAGTGGCAAGACAATAGGAAGACAATACAATGGTCAAATGAAACAAAACAAAGGGACAAATAGTGATCTACAATGCACTACACAGTAACAGATCTCATGGTTCTCAATATTGCATGCATAGCAACGACGAAACATTGCGAAAAATTATCCTTGTGCGAACAAGCAATGAGAATCCGGAATTATTTGCCAGGAAATATCAGCATGGTTTTAATATTCAAGGTTGATCAAGATGCATGGTACCTTAAACATGGCGCTTAACACAGACTACAACAGGTAGCATTGTTAAACATCATATTTAAAGGATACATGAATTTGTAAACGATATATGCATGTCATTGTTAAATGTAGAATGACGTTATTACAAATGAACGCATATGGCTCTAATATATCCAACCTATCGGGATCTGTAGCTTAATGTATGATATAATGGCCAGAATCACGAATGAATCTATAATTCTGTCTGGTAATAATATAAAATATCTATGTTACTTTTATACTTCTAACCATGACAACCTATGAAATCAGTGCCTATCACCACCGATGTGATGATTTCGAATCTCGATCAGAGCAGGGTGTACAACATTATGTGATACAGTTTGTCAGTGACATGCGAATGGTCCTCCGGTTTCCGCCACCAATAAAACTCACCGCCACGATATAACTGAAGTAGTATTGAAAGTGTGAAAGTGGCGCTAAACACCATCAGACATACAATCCTACATCTAATCATGCCCACCATTACTACTTCAATTCATGTAATGATGATTGATCTGATTGATTGATTGATTGATTGATCGTTGGTGCTTAACGCCACTTTCAACAATATTTCAGCTATATCATGGCGACCAGTTTTAGTGGTGGATGAAGCCGGAGTACCCGGAGAGAACCACCGACCATGGGCAAGCAACTGGTAAACTTTATCACTTGCGGCTGCGAATCGAGTGCACCCTTTTTTGTAATTTACAAAGCCGGGCGCGAACCCACGCCGTATTGGTGATAGTCTTGTATGAGTTGTTAGATCCAGCGACCTAACTCATTGAGCCACCCGGGCCCCTCATGTAATGATGAGCATTGCTAGTACCTAAAACATATAATCAGAAGAACCATTGGTCCTCATATACATCTAATCATATCCACCATTAATACTTCAATCCATGTAATCATTGACATCTTAAGTACTTAAATACATGTAATTATGGAAATCGTAAGTACATAAACACATGTAATTATTGACATCTTTAGTACTTAAATACATGTAATTATGGACATCTTTAGTACCTAAATACATGTAATCATTGACATTTTTAGTACTTAAATACATGTAATCATTGACATATTTAGTACTTAAATACATGCTTTTATGGACATATTTAGTACTTATATACATGTAATTATTGACATCTGTAGTACTTAAATACATGTAATTCATGGACATTTTTAGTACGCAAGTCCATATCATCATGACCACCATTTGTACTTAAGTACCTGTAATCATAAGTAATTCATATTGTGGCGGACACTTTTATTGGTAGAAGCAACCGGTGTAGCTAGAGAAAAGTCACTGATAAACTTGATCACATAATATAATATGGAGTACACCTCGCCATGAGATGAAACTCGACTAACAATTGTATGAATTGGATCTTTTTGTCAATATTAAAGAAAAATATGAAGACTTAAAATTTTGAGTTCTGTTTATCCATATGACGAAAAGGTTTGTTGTGTCACATTAAAGGAAAATGAGTTTAATAAAAATATGACGACTTAAAGGTGTGCGTTGTGTTGCATCTTATGACGAGATGTGGCAATATAATTAAGATTAGATGTTTGTTGTATCATTTTATAATTGTTTTAGTGAGACTGTAACATATAGCGACATCACACGTGGGGTCATGTCAGGGACCATTACATTCATATTTATGTAGGAAGTCAATTGTGGGATAAGGGGAAGGTTAAAGTCGATTACCACACGGTGGAGAATAATTGTGTACAATATAGTAATCTCGTTTACGTTTCTCTGGTTGTCACGTGTTTTCCAGTTTTGATGGTCAATCAGTTTACTCAGTATTTAGTGTCAATTCTGTTACACAATATTCTAATAGATTTGTATGCCAGACTTTTATTTTTTCCCGTTTAAAATATAAATTACTTAATATTTTAGGTAGGTTATTAATATGTGTGCAACAAGTCACACGGTTAGATATAATAATACCTAGTTAGTGTTGCTGTATTGATTGATCATTTAGTATTTCTCATATTTTACATGAAAATGCGATCATTTCACACATAGTGTGCTACGTTTTCTTGAGCGGAACTTGATAACTCATGTTCTTTACAAATGAGCTAGATAGTTGAGGTCATTTTGTATTACGACACTATATTGGTGGTACTTGATGTTTCAATAAATAATACAGACACCGAGAATATAAAGAGTGGTTTGATCTTATATTTACTGGAAGGTGGTGTATGAAGTATATGGAAAAGCTATCGGCCCAGTACTGATCCAGGCACCCCACTGACCACAATTATTTGATTCAAAACGTCTCCATAATAATTAATAATAAGAAATGACCTTTCTATGATATTGTATTTGTAGACGATGTTTTGTTTCTGTGTTGGACAGGCCTGTATGTTGTTTATTATTTTTTTGCAATATTTGTCCCTTTTTATAAATCGGGATTGTATTTATCATGGCAATTTCTGTATTGTTTTGAAAGGGAAGCTTAAATTTAGATGTTCAACAATTTCACCAATACCAACCAAACGAACAATCACACCTCAAATCGTAGAAAATAGAAAAGACCACGAAATCGGAAATATCGGTATTAGGGCCGGCACAGTGCTACGATATGTGTAAACCGGTCTCTTGGATTCTAGACTCCTCCACACTATATAAATGGATCTCATGATTTTCGTCAGTTATGGTATAACATGACATCATAAGGACACCAATTTATCCAATATCAAGGTCAGTTGAAGTCATCGCTACAAACATTGTAGGGTCATCATCGCGATCTGATTAACCGTGACGAAATATCCATATCTGAAATAACAATGGAACTTTTCCTTTTTACCTAATCTTTTTCACCGGTATCTCCAACAATATTTTTATTAGGCCTGACAATTAGTAACACAGTGGATGTTTTATAAGAAGGGTTCCTTGTTGCTCATCTTTTCAGTTTGTTTCTTGACTTGTTCACCAATGTTTTCTGTGTCTCTAGAGTTCATACCTCTCTAGCTTTTGATGGGATCCATGTTGTTAATGTTTTTAGCTTGCTCCTAACGTGTTCACCAATGTTGTGTGTGTCTCTAGAGTTCATACCTCTCTAGCGTTTGATGTGATACATGTTGTTAATGTTTGAGCGTGCTCCTGACGACGTGTTCATCAATGTTGTCTGTGTCTCTAGAGTTCATACCTCTCTAGCTTGTGATGGGATCCATGTTGTTAATGTTTTAGCTTGCTCCTCACGACGTGTTCACCAATGTTGTCTGTGTCTCTAGAGTTCATACCTCTCTAGCTTTTGATGTGATACATGTTGTTAATGTTTTAGCTTGCTCCTCACGACGTGTTCATCAATGTTGTGTGTGTCTCTAGAGTTCATACCTCTCTAGCTTTTGATGTGATACATGTTGTTAATGTTTTAGCTTGCTCCTGACGACGTGTTCATCAATGTTGTCTGTGTCTCTAGAGTTCATACCTCTCTAGGCTTTGATGTGATACATATTGTTATTATTTTAGCTTGCTCCTAACGTGTTCACCAATGTTGTTTGTGCATCTTGAAGTCATTGCCATTTCTAAGTAATATAATTAGCGTTGTGCATTTTGGACTATTATTGTTAGTCATAATGTTCTTAATTCCATATCGCGAAGACCGCTCCGATTTCCGCTTAAAAACGATGTGCGGTTCGTCTTTTCCTCCAGTTGCTTGTATGACGGGTGATGTTCTGTATGCTAGCATATGATGGTGTCCAATTATATGAGGAGCATGGCGGATGAGCACCCGAGTTCATGAGGTCCGTATTGTTCATCTATTTAGTCTTCTGTATTTTATTATGTTTTGTTTGTCTTCGTCATGTCTGTTGTGTGTTGTGTGCCCAATGTTGTCACTTTCTCGGTATTGTTCATTCTTTTCTCTGACGATGGCACAGGATGTGCATATCGCAATTCACAGTTCCTAGATCATGTACTAATAATGATCAAAATTAAAGTTCTCCTTCTTTAGGTGTAGGTGACCTTAGCCGAATTTTGCGATCCTCTATATTTGACTTTTGAACGTTTTGGTTTTCAGCTTATAAAATAAAAATTATTCCCGAAACGTGGTGTATGCACTAAATGTGATATCTACATTTTCATTAAGTATTCCCATGCTCTGCTACTCAGTGTTAGGTGTCTAGAGAACAAGATAGCTTAGCATTGAAAGTCGGCGTGGTACTAGTGGAGCAGGAACTGCTTACCATTCCGGAACATCTGAGTTAATCCCCGATTTTCAGTGGAGTTCGTGTTGCCTAATTTTTAATTTTCTGTGTAGTTCTTGTAGATAATGGTTATTCTTTAGGCGTTTTTCATATTGCCATTGTATTGCATGTCTTTCGTCGATTACTGACTTCTGATTACCCACTTGATGTTCTCAAGCTTTTAGTATTTTCCAACAGTACTCTACAATTTTTACGAGATTTGCTAACTTTCATTTTCCGGACGTCTTGGGCATAAATGTTGAGCTTTCTGTCCGTCACAAATATTGTTCAGAGCCTTAGCCAAATATATTCTAGTATGGTAGGACGTCCAAAATATATGAATGCTCTCTGTTGAAATGAAGTGCAGCTCGGTCATTTTATGGAATATGGAATATGTACCGGGCTTGAGTAAAAAAGAGAGTGTGTCATAGAAAACATGAACAAGCTACACATCGCGAGCCTGTGGGTTCATCCCAAGTTTGGTGGGTTCTGTATTTTTGGTTTTTGTCATTTCTTGGTTGCCCCTTCTAACGTTTATTTATAGTAGTTTGTAGTATGAATGAATGCATTTTCTTGTGCTTTACGCCACTATCAGCAATATTTCAGCTGTATCATGGCGACCAGTTTTATTGGTGGAAGAAGCTAGAATACCCGGAGAGAACCACCGACCATGGGCAAGCAACTGGTAAGCTTTATCACTTGCGGCTGCAAGTCGAGTGCACCCTTTTTGTAATTTACTTATGTTTGTAGTATAAGACCTAGAGTTTATTAATTGTCTCTCTACATAAGAAGGACGACTTGGCCTTCTCACTTATACACATCAGTCACTCCATTTCAAACCATATAGGCCCTATTGTAAAATATATTTTAAACCTTTGCAGGATAATTGATACTTGCAGCGCAATAACCGACTTCATGGAATTCAATATAATGTTGGAAAAATTCCAACTTCAAATGTTAGCAAACTATAGGATCCAAATTGGTAGACACATGTCGCATAGGTCATAGGTCATACTAAGACTATACTTAATTCTATTTTTAATGAAGAACAACGGTATGAACGGTCGCATTATGCTATAGGTATGTTGTTGGTGTCCGTCTGTTGCACAATTGTTTCCGAGGTGTAGCTCACTGATATTTTTGAAATTTTAACAAGATGATCCTGAACACGGATTAATGTATTTCTTTATTCAAGGAAGTAATTGAAACCTTACCTGCCTCACGACAAGGTGCCACAGTGGAAGGGAAGGGGAAAAATATTGTTTTTGGTCTGATGCACATGTTGTATGCTTGAAAGTTCAAAATATTGAAATTCTAATACGTATTAGAGATGGTTTGTGGAGCAGGAACTACTTACCCTTCCGGAGCACATGACTTTACCCATGTTTGTAGTGGGGTTAGTGTTACTCGATCTTTAGTTTTATATGTATGTTTTGTAGATCGTTGTTTGACCTTTTCTACTTTTTCTTTCGACCATTGTGTTGTCTGTTCTTATGTATATGGAATCTGATTGCCCATTTGGTATCTTCAATCTCTTCTTGCTTATACAATATCTAAACTATATTGTATATAATTCAATATGTTAAATTAAAATTGTCTCAATCTATGTTAATGAAATATTTCCAAATATGGCTTTAAATACTACGTAATATTAAATGCAAATGCCCCGTGATGTGATAGAGAAGTAAGTACAACATGGAGTGTGTATTTTAAACTCATTTACATAAAACAAACTTTGAATTATATAGTTGAATGTAGAAAATAAACACAACATTAATACACTTAATGCAAAATTAATGCACAAATCTGAAAATATACATAGAGTTCATCAATATCAAATCATACAGTTTGAGACGAAGACTCATAATCTCAAGTCTAAATTGAAACACTACAGTCTTATAAGGTCAGACAAATGAATTGTATGGGTGTGCTCCTCTTTACCAGATACGAATCGAACGTGCACGATTATTGTTTAAGTTTCCTGTGTTATGATTTAGCTTTGATTTATCTTGTGTACCCAATGTTGCCAGGCCAGTGTCTCTCGATTATCCAGTCTTGATTGTCCCTTCGGTTTGTTTTATAACGTTTATTTACGCCATGTATGGATAATTATCGGGAAGAATTCGTATCTGTTCATTTTATTTGAGCTCAGAGTAATAACAGCGATTTTATTTTGTTTAGTTTTCTGCTTATTGTTTTATGTCATCTACAAGCAAGAACCCTGATTTCAAGTGTACATATCATGCATTGTTATAATGCACTTTTTGTATAACTTTGATGACAATGTTTTGTTTGTTTGTACGGTTGTACAAACTTGTTGTTTATTTGTACTGTTTTGGAAACGTATTGTTTATTTGCCCTCTTTTTAAACATGTTGTTTATTTGTACGGTTGTAAATAATTGTTGTTTAATTGTAATGTTGTATAGATTTGCTGTTAATTGCACTATCGTACAGACTTCTTGTTTATTTTTACTGTTTTGCAGATTTGTTGTTCTTTATGTGTATTGTTGTAGAAACTTGTTTTTTACTACTGTAGAATATACTTGTTGTTTTTGTGCTGCTGTACAGACTTGTTGTTCATTTCTGTTGCTTTTCCGACTTGTTGTTTATTTATACTGTTGTACAGATTTGTTGTTTATTTGTACTGTTGAACAAACGTGCTGTGTTTACGTTGTTTTCTCCTTTTCAACATTTGTCCCTGTTTCTAATAAGGACTTGTGTTGCTTTGCTTATCACCTGTAAAATCTGTTTTGTTTTGCCTTGGTCAACAAATGTCAATAGGGGCCTTCGTGGACGTGTTAGTATGGTAGTTTGATTTATTATTGTGCAATCAGTGACTATCAACACTAAAGTTTTGAGTTTCAAATGCCCCGCATGGCGAGGTAAACTCGATATTACATTATGTGATACAATTTGTAAGTGACTTTTAGACAGGTTGATGGTTTTTGCAGGGTACGCCGGTTTCCCCCACCAATAAAACTGACCGCCACGATATGACTGAAATATTGTTGAAAATGGATATAAACACCATAAACCAGCAAACGAACGAATCAAATATCAATAAAAGTATTAATGACTCTCACCTCAAATCACCGACATAAAAATGACCAAGGAATATCCGTTTGGAAATCCAGGTCCTGTATTGGGACTGGTACAGAAATATGGCGGGATTAAACTGGCTTAAGGGATTCCCCATTTTTTTGGATAAGTAGATCTCCCACGACAATACAAGTTTAAGGAAATTATTAAAAATGTTAACATTTTTTATTTATTATTCATTCATAGTACATTTGAAATATGTATATAGCTAATTAGAAATTCTGAATTTTCACATATTGGAAGGTATATAAATGGCTTACCCTAATTCTATTGCTTATTACATATGGATTTACTTTTATAATAACCATACTAGACTATATTGCTTTACATTCCTTGTTTTATTTCAATATCTTAAATTAAAATTGTCTCTCCCCGATATACATGAACTATTGCCAAAGGTGACCCTAGGTAACAAAAACTAATAAAAAATACAAATGTTCCGTATATGTAATAGTGAAGTAAGCATATCTCATTTACATAAAGCAAACTTTTTTGTTGTTATACTAGAAAAATAGAAATTAACCATGAAGATAACAAGGCTAATAAACTTAATAACAAAAATAATACAAAAATCTGAAAATATCACACTCATCGAGAATGAAAATCTCAAGTCTGAATTTCTCCATTATAGTCTGACGGTTACACTGTATAATATCCTCAAGAATGAGTCATACCGATATAAGTATCCTGTCCTGATCGAACTCACACTCACACAATTATAACTAACATATATAATGTAGCATATATACATAAAACATCAATAATCAAACAAAATATACATACAGTTCATCTATATGTTGTCTGTCAAATAACACAATACTGGAAGACGAATCACAAGTCTGAATTGATAGAACAGTACCATCATAAACGATTTGTATTTGTAGACGCCTCCTGTTAGGATTGAACTCACACAATTATAACACTCAAATATCATGTACAAATATCAGCTTTAATAAAAAAAAGAAAAGTAAAGCGAAATCTGAAAATAGACATAAAGTTCACTAATATGTTGTCCTCCAAACAACACAGTACGAGGTGAAGTCCGTAATATTACAGTCGTAAAGTATTAAAGTCAGACAAATGTATCATAACATCGAAAAACTCCTCCTGTCCAGATCGACCTCTCGCACTTAAAATATTTATATAGTCTGTATCATGTATAAATATAACATTAAATATTATATAACATATATATTGTGGTTAAGAGTGCGTGTGGGCTATTTATCTCCTGTAATCAAATAGAGTTATTTAACATCAAATAATTATAGAGGAACCTTGGCGACATTTCTTTTATTTGATGCTTAGCAACGATATTAATATCATAACTAACGATACACTTTTTACACAAATTGTTATCTTATTTCAGATGAGAGAAATATATATATATATAGAATATGCGAATACATATATACATTGAAATCATCGCACAATTATTATCATCTACAACATTATTTTATTTGTTTCTCATTCGTGAAGTATCATTAGATTTTTAGGAGAAACAATACGAGTGGTGTCACTAATGGAGCAGGACTTGCTTACCCTTCACTTCCTGTTTTTAGTGCATTCGTTTTGCTTAATATGTAGTTTTCTATGTAGTATTTTGATGACCATTGTCTGTCTTTTAACCATTGTATTGTGGACCTTTCCTCTTACAGCTGCTGATTACCTCTTTGGCATCCTAAGACCTTTCTAAAAGAAATGTAGCTTAGTTCTTTGATATCACACAATTAATATAATCAAATACATTTAGTAGGTACAGAATGAAATATGCACATAGCTGATGTTACAAATGGTAATGTCATGTTGAGGTTTACTTTCCGTTTAGCCGCCGTGGAACATATTATAGCATCAAACTGTAAGGCAGAATCATAGCAACAATAAGCTGTTTCTTTGTCACCCATTATCTCATTGCATACTCCTAATACTGTTAATGAATCTGATATTATATTTCCACTCATTAAGTACTTCTCTTTTATTGTTAGATCTAAATCACGTAATGACTGTTGTCTATTGACAATCATATCAAGATGATGGTAGCATAGAAACCTTAGACAATGTGACATAACAACAGGTGGTACTTCAAAGCCACACTCCTGAACTTCTAGTTTTAGTTCATGGGGTATCAGTGTTGATTGTCTTGTATAGTACACAATACATATCGTTGCCAGTCTCATCTTCTCATTCAGTGAAATATTTAAACCATCTACATTTTGTTTGTAATACTTTATATGATTTGTGGTGTATTTGATTTTATTTACCATTATCATATCGGGTGTACAACGAGACAAAACATGATCTATGATCTTTAGCGTTGTATTGTACTGTCCAAGTACATAGTAAAATGAGGCATATAACAACCATCCACTCACAGCATCTGACTTTGTACCGTCATGTAAGTGTTTATGATAACGTCGGATTACATGTACATTAGATATATTAGTAGTAGGAAACGACAACATCTGGACAACATACTGACTAATTATGGCATAATAATATTTATATATTCCTGACAAAATACTCGATGACTGTGATATGGCTAACGATTTTATAAAACTTAGCAGTGTATATCCATTTCCTATATAAATTACAGGATAAATGAGACTAACCCTATAGAAAAACATTTCTAGTTTAACACATGGCTCGTGTAACACGGCTTCACTATTAAACAATGCATTAACTGTTAAAACGTCTCGTTCACCATTTCTTAGTCTTTCTAATACATTCACCAACTGCCGATTATTAGACCTATTTATTTTTCCACGAAACATGTTATGTTCAGGAATAAAATAGTTGGGACAATAACAACACCTGACCCATGTTATTATTTTATCAAGACAAAGAAAATAACAGTTAAATAAGTTTTGTAGTTGAAATGCGTTAATGGTAATTTCTTCTGATAACCAGAACACCGCCGTTTTCATGAAGTAGGAACACAATAAGCTTTTCACTTTATCATTTTTGTCGATAATGTTCTTTAGAGACAGCTTAAGAAGAGCGTAACACAGGATTTGTGTGTAGTTCATCGAATGTGACAATTGTTTCTCTGCCATAGAAAATGATATTCTCCATAGTAATTGATTATTTTCTATTTCTTTAGGTCCAATAGGTACTAATATACAGCCATAATTAATTATTTCGTCTATTAATATATATGTAGGCCACTGACCATTTCTGTGACGATCTAACCACTGTTTTGCTTGCTTTGGCCAGGAATGCAAATGAAAACATATAGCTATATCCTCGTATTCATCTTTGTCACTCAAACAGGGACCATGTTTGGATTTCTTCAAATCAACAGTTTCTTCAATAAGTTTACGGATGAACAAAATGTTTGACAAAAATAATCCATTTCTTGTTTTAACAAAAAGTTCTGGTGAGGTATATTTGTGTCCATGACCACTCTCTGCTATCAACTTCAATCTAGAAAATCCAGGAAATTCGTTGTCATCTTCCATTAGGAGAGTAGTATATTTTGCTGACCGATTCATATGTTTTACATTCTGTATTACTTGAACACCATTAAGTACAATCATTACATCTAAATCACTTCCGGGAAGATCTAAACCTTCCGCAAAACTTCCACTGGATACCATGGTCATTTTTGTATTTACTTTACTATGTATCTTGTCCTTTATCAGAAATATATTTTGTCTTATTCTTATGTCCATCTCACTACCAACTACACTTATTAGGTTGTCATAAATCTCTTTCTCGTGTGATGAAAACAATGATGTATGATCTATATAAAATAAAGCATATCTTAATGGCTTGTATTTTTATTTAATGTCAGTAATATTGTGGTCAATGGTATTCGTTCAATTAATATATGCTAAATAAACATAAATATAATGTGACATCAATAACAACTTAGTTTGATTCCCAAGACACAATGTATTAGTGTTAAGGTTCTGGTGTTATAAATCATGGTAACAGAAAAATAATACAAGTGATTTTTACGTTGACTTTCTTGATAACTTTTTAAATAATACCTAGATGAAACAACGAAATCCTATTTCTGAGGTTATGAGACTAAAACATGCAAGGGTCGTGTCATTTCGTTTTATTTTACGTCTATCCAATGTTACCATCAACCCTTGCAGACAAATTTTAAACATCAATTTTTATTTTACATCAGTGGATTCACAAACAGTTCATCATCTTATTTATAATCCGTGTATTATTTGAATCGGATGCTAACAAAGTATTGTAATGTCTGTTGAGTTTGGGTTTGTATTTGTTTATGGTTATTGTTGCGATGTTTCAACAAAATTTCAGCAATATTGTCGGTGATCAGCTTTATTGCTGGAGGAAACCGGATTACCAGAAAAAGACCACCAACCTGTTGCAAGTCACCGACAAACCTAATCACATATTGCTGTATCGAGTACACTTCGATATGAACGTGAATTATCTTTTGTGCTAGACCTATTTTGAATTATTTTGAAAAGTGAGAATACTCATTGTCTACACATTTCTACACATGTAAATTGATTGCTATTAAATATTTCGTTCATTTCCACCCAACTGAACAATATAAATCATATCATCCAATTCCATTCATTATTTTCTGCAGTAAATATGTTTTAATAACTAATAAATGCCTCATTTCTAAATGAACATATATTTCGTATCATCTTCTTATATTTTCAAAACTACATGTCATACTGTGCATTTCCATTTATGTAAATGATTGCAACGACAAAAAATAAGATGAGGATAAAACTGTGACATTACATTTTTCTCAGTTTCGCATGTTGTATTCGTTATGTTAATAATTCCTAATTTTATTCATTTATCTA
>MJUT01028988.1:415249-430123 GCA_002080005.1 Gigantidas platifrons | reverse complement strand
TTGAAGAAGGCCAGCATAGAAAGAGAGTGCAGGATCTGTATTAATAATATTGATTAGGAGTATCATTTCTTATACATTATTCCTTTTCATTTACAATGTAGATACAAAATGTATATAAACATCATTTTGATTATAAAGCAAAACAAAATTTTAAGACTTTACCACTATTGAGTAACTAAAAAGTCCTTTAAATCCAAGTAATATCGTTTATAATGCACCTCATTATCTAGAATTGAGGACACTTTATATTTATCAAAATTAACATTTTTTGTATGTCTTTTGTATTGTATGTATATTTGAGTGGTTATATCCCAATGTGTATAAATCCTCACCATTCACTAACAACCAAACCATAGAAACATATGATTTTTCTCCACATTAAAGGGAAATAACTCCTATAAAGCAAGACGGCTTAATGTTGTTAGTTTTGTTTCTCTTTGCATGCAACGGATTTCTTTGTCCTCATTAAACAGAAATAACTGCTATAAAGGCATGAACAATTAATGTTGCGAGTTCTGTTTCTCCATATGACAAGATGTGCCAATATAATTAAGATTAGATGCTTGTTGTATCATTTTATAGTTCTTTTTTTGCATATAACGACATATCATGTGAGATCATATCAGTTGACAAGTCATTCATCTTTTGTGTAGGAAGTCCCCTGTGGGACAAAATGAAGGTTAAGGTCGATTGTCACACGGTTGTGGATCATTGTGTACACTATAGTAAACTCGTTCACGTTTCTCTGATTAACACGTGTTTTCCAGTGTTGATTGTTAAGCAATTTACTTAGTGTTCAGTGTCAGTTATGTTGCACATAACATCCTACCATCGGTTTGTATCCCATAATTTGATTTTCCCCATTTAATAAATAAATTATTTAATTTTGAGGTGGTGTTATTAATATATGTGTCAGAAGCTATACTGTAGATATAATGATACCTAGATATTATTGCTGTATTGACTGACCTTTCAGTGTTTTCTTTTATTTAGCATGACATTAGGGATCGCATTTATCAATGGTAATTTCTAAATATTTTAAAAAGAAAACTGAAATTGAAATGTTCAACAATTGCTCCAATATCAACAAAACGAACAATCACACCGCAAATTGTAGACCATAGGAAAGACCGCGAGATGGTAAATACAGGTCATGGGACGAGACAGAATTGTGATAGTAATAACACAAACACATCCACTATGGATATTTGGATTTCACGATTTTAGTCAGAAGTTTTTTTTTGTGTATAAAATGAAATCATAAGTGCAACAAAGGTATACTACATCAAGGTCAGTTGAAGTCACTGTTACAAACATTATACGTGATCGTCATCACGGACTTATTGACCGCTATTAAATATCCATATATCAAATAACAATGGATCCTTTCCGCTTAACGTAGGTGTCTACTCTTATCTATGACCGACATGATTTTTATGGTTGGAACTACTTGAACTGCACGGACACTTTGATTTGTTCACCAATGTTATCACCCCTCCTCATTTTATGAATGCGTCCGTGTAGCTTCTTTGTTTTTTCTTGACTTTTTCACCAATGTTGTCTGTCTTTCCTGAGCTCACCCCAGGTTTGATGTAATAGGGATATTGTCATGCCAGGCGACTCAACGTTAGGTATATAGGGAACACGATTGCTTAACATTCAAAGGCGTTTGTTTCTAGTGGAGCAGGAACTGCTTACCATTCCGGAGCATCTGAGTTCACCCCCACGTTTTCAGTGGGCATCGTGGTGCTTAAATGTAGTAGGGATATACCGGTTTATTGTATCCCGAATTCCTCCACTCGATAATTAGATCTCATGATTCCGGTCAAAAATTCGTTTATAGCATGTAATCATAAGGAATGCAATATCCAGGTCAGTTCAAGTCACTGTTGCAAACATTATTACAATTGAATCTATCTTGTTCATATTTGTTTTTGTGCTTGACTTGCTCACCATGTTGTCTGTGTCTCTTAAGTTTGCCTTCTTTCCAGTTTTTGATTGGGTCCGTGAAGCTCATCATTTTAGTTTGTTCTGGACTTGGTCAAAAATGTTGTATGTATCTCCTGAGTTCATCCCAGGTTTAAAGTAATATGGATTTAGTACTATTGTTATTTGTCTTTACGTTTTTAGTTCCAGGTTGTGAAGTCCGCTGTGATATAAACATAAAACCGATGTGCGGCTCATCTCTACAAGCAGTTGCTTGTGTGATGATTGATATCTTATTTTTATTTTTGTGTACGTTTGTGCTGAATGGTGTCCTACACGTCTTGCATGTATGAGCAATCTGTCAAATGTCATTGCCGCGATCCTTGGATCGCTCCCGGTTTTATGTGAGGTCCGTGTTGCTCATCATTCTGTGTTATTTGTATTTTGCTTATTTTCGCCTTGTGTGCTTTGTGCCCAATGTTTCCTTTCTTGATTGCCGCTCTGGGTTTGTCTAACGTTTATTTAGGGGTTGCATATATACATTTTCAGTTTCTACGTCATGACATTATGACCAAGGCTGCTATTCCTCTTCATCAGACGTAATATTAGCCGAATGTAGCTATCCTCAGTCATTTGGTTTTCTTACTCGTGAAGACTTTTAAATTATTTCGCTTTTAAATATTTTGGTTTTTATAAATTATTCCCGGAACGTGTCGTGTGCACTAAATTTCATATGTACCTTTTTGTCATACCGTGCGACTCAACGTTTGGTATATTGGAAACACGACAGCATAACATTCAAAATCCGTGTGCTACTAGTGGAGCAGGAACTGCTTACCATTCCGGACCACCTCAGTTCACCCCTACGTGTTCAGTGGGGATCGCGGTCTTTATTGTTAGTTTTCTTTGTATATCTTGTAGGTATTGCTTTGTTTTCTGTTTTTCTTCGATTTATGACATCTGATTACTTACAAGCTTTTATTTGTTTCCACGACAGTGCGCTAAAGTTTTGACGACTTTTGTATGAGACATTTATGTTGGAGCTTTAGACAACGATATTGATGCATTCAGATCTGGTAGGACTTCCAAAATGTATGAATGTTTTCTGTTGAAATAAAGAGCGCCTCTTTCATTTCATGGAATATGAACTATGTTCCACGCTGGTGGTAAAACAGAGATTGTGTAATGAAACAAAGAACATGGTTACCATTCGCAAGCACTAAGGTTTATTCCCTTTTTTTCTGGTAGGTTTTGTCCTTTTGGTGTTGTTCATTCGTGGTTGCCCCTTCTAAGACTTATCTATAACAGTTCATGGTAGGAATGTCACAATTTAGAAATTGTCTCTCTCCAAAAGAAGGGTATTACTCACTCATACAATATCTAGACTAAATTGTATAATTCCTTGTTTTATTCCAATATCAAGTAAATTTAAATTGTCTCACCACGATATGTATTGAATATTGCCAAAGATGATGTTAAACATCAAATAATAATACATACAAATGCCCCATAATGTGATAGTGAAGTAAGTACAATATGGGGTGTTTATTTTAAACTCATTTACATCAAACTTTTTTATTATGCAAAAAATGGAGAAAGTAACAACAACATTAATGTATTTAAAACAAAATTAATTCAAAAATCTGAAAATTTACCTAAATTTCATCAATATGCTTAGAACTATATCACACAATACGAGACGAAGACTGAGAATCTCAAGTCTGAATTGTTATATTATAGTCTGACGATTAGATCGTATAATATCATCATGAATGAGTCATACCGGTATACTCCTCCTATCCAGATCGAACGTGTACGTTCATAATATAGTCTGTACCATGTATAAATAATGCATCAAAATGCATACACAACTATCTATAAAGTTCATCAATAACCTGCCTATAAAACCACATACTACGAGGTGTAGACAACGGATCTCAAGTCTGAATTGTAAAATTATAGAATTTCGATCGAACCGTACTCACATAAATGAATCGTATTTGTCAACGCCTCCTGTCCGGAACGAACATGCACAATTATTACACTCTCATGATATGCATCAATATGATCAACTACATTTAGTAGGTACAGAATAAAGCATACACATAATTGATGTTACAAATGTTCATGTCATGTTGAGGTTTACTTTTCGTTTAGCCGCCGTGGGACATATATAATACTCATTCTGTAAGGCAGTATAATAGCAATAATAAGCTGTGGCACCTACCATCTCATTACATACTCCTAATATTGTTAATGAATCAGATAATGAGTCTTCACTGACAAAATACCTATCTTTTATTGTTAGATATAAATCACGTAATGACTGTTGTCTATTGACGATGTTATAAAGATGATGATAACATAAAAACCTTAGACAATGTGACATAACAACAGGTGGTACACGAAAGGGACCATCGAGCACTTCTAGTTTTAGCTCATGTGGGATCAGTGTTGATTGTATTACATACCATGCATTATTTATCGTTGCCAGTCTCATCTTCTCACTCAGTGTACTATTTGAACAACTTACGTTCTGTTTGTAGTACATAATATCATCTGTTGTGTACTTCTCCATATGTACCCTTATCATATTGGGTGTACAACGAGACAAAACATGATCTATTATCCTTAACGTTATATTGCACTGACCGAGTACACAGTAAAATGAGGCATATAACAACCATCCGGTTACAGCATCTGCCTTTATACCGTCATGTAAGTGTTTATGATAACGTTGTATTACATATGCAGTAGCTTTATTAATAGTAGGGAACGGCACTTCTGAACAATGAACTGACTAGTCCTGGCATAATAATATTTACATATTCCTGACAAAATGCTTGTGGAATGTGACCTGTCTAACGTTTTTATAAAACCTAACAGTGTATATCCCTTTTCTATATAAGTTTCAACAGCAATTTCAATAACCTTATAAATAAACAGTTCTAATTTAACACATGACTCGCGTAGCATGACTTCAGTATTAAACAATGTATTAATTGTAAAAACATCACGTTCACCATTTCGTAGTCTTTCTAATATAGTTAATAACAGCCGACTATTAGACCGATTTATTTTTCCACGAAACATATTATGTTCAGGAATAAAATAGTTGGGACAATAACAGCACTTCACCCATGTTATTATTTTATCAAGACAAAGACAATAACAGTGAAATAAGTTTTGTAACTGAAATGTGTTAGTGGAAATTTCTTCTGACAACCAAAACACAGCCGTTTTCATGAAGTAGGAACACAATAAACTTTTAACTTTATCATTTCTGTCGATAATGTTCTTTAGAGACTGCTTAAGAAGAGCGTAACAAAGAATTTGTGTATAGTTCATAGAATGTGACAATTGTTTCTCTGCCATAGAAAATGATATTCTCCATAGTAATTCACTATTTTCTATTTCTTTGGGTCCAATGGGTACTAGTATACAGCCATAATTAACTATAGTGTCTATTAATATATCAGTTGGCCACTGACAAGGTCTATGACGATATATCCATTTCTCTGCTTGTCTTGGCCAGGAATACAAATGAAAACAGCACGCTACATCCAATGTCTCATCTTTGTTAGACAAACAAGGACCATGTGCGAATTGCTTATAAATAATAGTAAATTCAATCCATTTGTGGACGAACGAAATGTTTGACAAAAACTTTCCATTTATTGTTTTAACAAAACATTCAGGTGAGGTATATATGCATTCATGATTACCCATAGCTATCAACTTTAATCTCGAAAATCCTGGAAATCCCATGCCATCATCAATCAGAAGAGTAGGGCATCGTGCTGAACGATTCATATGTTGTACATTCTGTATTACTTGAACATCATTAAGTACAAACATTACATCCATGTCACTTCCGGGAAGATCTAAACCTTCCGCTAAGCTTCCACTTGATACTTGGTTCATGTTTGTATTTACATGATTATGTATCTTGTCCTTTATAAGAAACATATTTTGTCTTATTCTTATGTCCATCTCACTACCAACTACTCTGATTAGGTTGTCATAAATGTCTTTCTCGTGTGATGAAAACAATGATGCATGATCAATATAAAATAGAAAAAAAAAACACATTTTATTAGATTGTATTTTATTTAAGGTCAGTAATATTGTAGTTATTGATATTAGTTAAATAAATATACGTTAGTTAAAATAAATATAATGTGGTGGCATATATCATAATTTATTTACGAAAGGAATTACCTATTTGGTAAATTTATTTATATCTAGTGGCGTAGTGCCAGAAGATATGAAATTAGCCAGAGTGGGTCCTATTTTCAAAACGAATAGTAGATTTGATGTCGGTAACAATAGACCCGTTAGTATTTTAATAATAATATCTAAGATTCTGGAAAAAAACTGTTTATTTACAACTTAAGAAATACCTATTAGAAAATGAGTTACTCTATGAATTTCAGTCCGGATTGAGATCATCTTATTCGACGGATACATGTTTGATACATCTGTTTGACAATATTTAATGTCAAACAGCGAAAGGTTTATACATTGGAATGATAATGCTCAATTTACAAAAAGTTGTTGACACGGTCGATCACGAAATTTTGTGTAATAAATTAAAAGTTATGGGCGTCCGATCTTCCAAATGTTTTCAGTCCTATTTGACTGACAGAAAACAGTCAGCGCTAATCGCACGGATAAGAATGTATTAATGTTACTTGTGGTGTACCCTAGTGTAGTATATTGGGTCCTCTGCTATTTATTTGCTATGTAAATGATATGTCAATAAGCATTAATTATGAATGCACATTATTATTATATGCTGACGATAGCACAATACTATTCTCTTATAAAGATCCACCATTTATTTCAAAGAAACTTGGCAAAGAATTAGAGTCATGCAGTAACTTTGTAGTTGATAATAAATTGCCTCTACATTTTGGTAAAACTGATGTATATTCAAATGTTTTTTGCTTCTAATGAATGTCCAAAATAGTTCATTAGTTTTTAAAACACGTTTTATGTAACGAAAGTTTAAGTCTTCTCTTAGCACTGCCAAAGTGAACGTCTAGTCAAACCATTTTAATTATTATTTATATTACTTAAAGAATAGGACTCCTTTGGAAATAAGCTTAGTAAGCTTTATGGGTTATCTTAGGTTTAATATCAACATTTTAATGGGTTTTTTTAAATAGAATTTAACAATACCAATTTTAGACAAACACAGGTGAAGCTGCTATGTATGATTGCATATTATTAATTCTATTATTCTATATTATCAGTTGCATATTATATGTTGACATAATCTCTCTCTCTCTCTCTCTCTCTCTCTCTCTCTCTCTCTCATAATGTATTTTAATTAAAATTAATTTAAACATAATTTATTGTTTAATAACAAAAGATATAACCAGATCGTCTTCTCGTTTATTTACTTTCGCAGTTAAAATACTTCAGGGGGCTCGTGGTTGTTGATGGAGATGGTTCACGATAGATGTTCCGCCCTCCTGACTGCGTTGACTACTATTTTACCTATTTGTTCCAGTATTGTTATAAATGCTGTTATAGTGACAACCGAAACCTCTGAACCGTAATGAAAGTGGGAGGTTTGGTGCCGTAAAATTTAATTCAACCCACCAATTCTTTGGAAATGCCTGTACCAAGTCAGGATCATTACGGTTTTCCCAGTTGTTCGGAGTTCAGTAATTTTTTTATTATCCTTATTTATAATGTAGTGTATGAAAGGTAATAAATTTAGGAGAATGTATACATATTTGCAGAAAAAAGTAATTAAAATAGATACCTAATGAACAACTTTTTTAAATGATAAAAAAAATGTGACAGTGGATGTCAGAGTACGTATATATTGTATATATTAATACACATATAGGAAACCAAAATGTTGATTTGAAAAATAGATTACTAAGAATTTTCAAAAGGAAATAAGCTACATGTGCTAAACCCAAGAGCACATGATGTGCACATTTTTGCAGAAAATATAAATTAACACAATGCTAACATTTTAAATAAATGATCGCAAATTTGGAAACAAAATGCGATAGTTCGTAATTATCATATATTAACATACATCCAGAAAAGTAAAATGTTGATTGGAAAAGTAGATTTGTAAGAATTATTTCTGAAGATTTCTAAGAAGTGAAACGTAGTATGTACACTTTCTTCATAACGCTTAAAGTTCATTCCCAATTATCCAACTTTTTGAGAAAAAAAAGATAATACAGGTAAAAAAATAAAAGTGGGA
This sequence comes from Gigantidas platifrons, assembly GCA_002080005.1. Lineage (NCBI taxonomy): Eukaryota > Metazoa > Mollusca > Bivalvia > Mytilida > Modiolidae > Gigantidas > Gigantidas platifrons. The sequence continues at coordinate 421,962 of MJUT01028988.1, read as the reverse complement.
TAATGAGATCAAAGGTAATCAAGAACAAATGACACTTAATTAAAGCTTTAGTTATATGACAGGTGAATAACTGAACTACAGTTTAGATCGGGACAATGTATGCATGTCAGTGTGCAAAAGCAGATAAAAACAGATAAAAAATATTATGAATATTTTTGACTGAAATCAAAATTTAATTAGATATGATATTTCTTTCTTTTTCTTTGTGAGTGGATCGCGTTCTTCTCTAGAATAATTGTAAGAAAATTCATATTGAAATTGTATATGATATACGTGTATTTTTATTTACAGAGTTTTATCATTTGATTCCTGCATTTTATAATTAATAGCATTCCCTTGAAAGGTAAACAAGTATACAAATTTAAAAGATCCTCAATTAAATTGTTTCTCTGTATGTAAAGTATGCAACGTAAAAGATGAATTAACTACATGGATGACAATAAATCGTGTATATCTTTTTAAAATAGGAAATTGGTATGCAAGGTTCCTCAGTTCAATTGTTTCTCTTGACCTTGTAAAGTGCACAACATTTCCTTTAGTGACCTTAATTGTGCATACATACAGTTTGTTGCATGATTAGCAATCTATTTATCAGTAACTAAGGTATGAAATAATTACAATGTACATGTAAAATTTAAATTAGAAATATTGTACATTCCACTTTAAATATATCCTAAAGCTCAATTTGCATAAATAGAAAGTTTAAACATTTAACATGTATTTACATACAAATTATAACTGTTTTCTCTTTTCGTAATGTAAGAAATTAAAAGTTGGATAAATGGAAATATCTGATTTCTAAAAGCTGGGTAAATGGGATACGCCACTTTTAGAATTAAACCGAACTGGTGTAAAGAAATTGCACTGACTATTTCCGACACGCCGGACCGAAAAGTGTAAACATGACAAAAGAAATAAAATATAAGTATTTCTCCTGTCCCTAAATATTATGACATAAAAGATCACAATTAACCCATTCTGACAAGATTTACGTTTAAATCTTCATGTTACGTCTGTCTGCCTGCAAACTTGTTCACCATCTTGTTTTATTTCCAATTCATTTAATATTGTAATCTGTAAAATATTTTCGCTTTATCTTTTAGGCTGGTGCTATGGCTATGATTGTCATCCTCACTTTCAACAAAATAACGGTTATATTGTAACGGTCAGCTTTATTGGTGGAGGAAGTCACTAATGAACTTTATTTCATCATGTTGTATAGAGAACACCTCGCTATAATCATATATCGAACTCACAACATCAGTGGTGATAGAAACTGAGTACATAGGAAGTTGTTAATACACCTGGTATACGATCACGGCCAAAAAGAATGACAAATGTCAAAACATATGACATACTACTTTTTGGGGGATATATTAGGGTAAATAAATACTGACATATTGAAAACAGGACTCTGAAGACACTGTATCCCCCCACATAGTTGAATATGACTCTTTTTTGTTATTACATTTTGCTCAATCTAAAGTTGTCTGGGGAATGTTTTGTAGATCTGTTCTTTAGTACGTTTTCTTTTGTCCTTTGTGTTGTCTGTCATTCTTCGAATTACGCCATATGGTTACCATTTTGGTATCTTCATACTTTTCTTATAATATGATTGATGAAGATTTTTCCTTTCAAGCATATGTTTTATTAAATATTCAAATAAATACCAACATTCATTGTTCCTAATCTATCATAGCAATAAACAAGTCCTATATAGAAATAGAAGATAGAAAATAGTAATCAGAATTCGTAAATGGACGAAGGACAGACAACGATCTACAAACCTTACACATAAGCCTAGAGATCGAGTCATACGAAACCAACTAAGAACCTAGGATAAACTCTGGTGAACTCAGGTGTTTCGGAGGAGTTGTCAGTTCCTGCTCCACTAGTGGCAATCATTGTGTAATTTCAATATTTTATTATTAATTGTATATTTTAAATAATAAAATGTTATTTACCTGTCTGTTGAGATTGTGTATTCTCCAAATATTCTAAGTATCTGTTGTCTGTTTTGATTGGGAACAAAATGTTCAAGATATGTGGTTCATTCTGTTTTCTCCGTTCTAGGCAAGCTTTGAATTCCCGCTCAAATTGGAAGATAGCCATTCCAAATAAATCATTGTGTCGGTCTGTGCTGCTCCCAAGAATTTGTTGGATACTCGAAAAATGTTTTCGTCTGCCCCTATAAGGAAAGCATTTGACACCATAGCTGTCAAAAAACAGCACCTTCTTGGTAGGATACACTTTTTTATCATCATCTTTGTCGCCTGTGTGGCATCTTGGTGTAGCAGCCATTATGTAGTACCGATCTACAAATATATTGATCTATAATTTAGCCAGAAATGATTTGAAAATGAAAGCCATCGAGAAGATATTGTGTTATTCAATATGACTTGAAATTGTTTTCATTATTATTTAATTTGATATGTGTTGCTTCGATGGTAAATACGCAACCAAGGACAAAGAAGAAAAACTGGTTGGCTAGGAATCAATATAATGTTGTCATGACCTACTCGAGGACTGTTGTTACACACCAATCCAACTCAGCATGTTGGTCTGATACAATCTAGACATTATTATCATTTTATTATCATTTTATGGAATGTAACATGTTGTTCCCATGATATAAATGAACAGTTTTGTTTAATTTGGTGTTATACAACAATCTCGCATTCTTACGTAATACAATTTAGAAGAAAAACAGAAAACACTACACTGTTGTCACAATACCAAAACATAAGGGTATATTTTAATGAAAGGTTGATATTTTTTATAATGCGGTCTTCCATGATACCTCCATGATACCTCTAATATGTTTATGTTTTAGACATTGTCTATCAGAGGGAAACTGCATCATATTAACAATAAGTTGATGTTCTAGATTTTGTGTAGCAGAAAGGGGGCATTGTATCATACCTACAGCATGTTTATGTTCTAGATTTTGTGTATAATAATGGGGGAAAGTGTGTCATGCACGCAATATATCTGTAATATAGATTTTGTGTATGAGAATCAGGAAAACTGTATCATACCTACATCATCTCAAAATTATATATTTTGTGTATCAGAAAGAGGGAAACTGTATCATGCCTACAGTGTGTTTATTATCTATATTTTGTGAATCAGAAAGGGGGAAACTGTGTCATACCTCCAGTATGTTTATGTTCTATATTTTGTGAATCAGAAAGGGGGAAACTGGGTCATATCGATAGTATGTTTATGTTCTAGGATACGAGTATCAAAAAGAAGGAAACTGCATCATACCAACAGTGTGTTTATGAACTATTTTGTGTGTCATATTCCAAAAACAAACGAGAAGAGTAACTGTTATCCTACTTGAGTTGGATTAATGGAGAAACGTATATCCTCTGTGATCTTATTAACATTGTTGATGTTCCTGACATTTCCGGACAGGAGGAAGGGTTACTTAAGTCACGATTAATTGCATGTTATCATATTCCGTGACATAATGTACAAATATGTTTATATTGTTTAGAAACAAAATGCATAAAATTCTAGCAAAATGTTACAGTAAATAAATAATATATGTTGTATTAGACGACGTTCAAGTGGACTTGATATACCATAAAGAAAACAATATATGTATAGGGCCTCAATATTGTTATTTAGAATAATTGATCATAAGTACACAATATTAAATGTTACTTTGATTATCTACATAATATTCTTATTTTTTTAATTTTGAAACACTTACCTAGTATATTTGACCAATACCACAATCATTCAATCCCAACTTCCTGACTCGTTTTGATATGCTTCAATTCTATTGGATATACAGTCAGTGACATAACTAGGGACATTTTCAGACTAACAATAGACAGAGGTATTTCCAACCAGTTTCATATTATTGTTAACATTAACCGACTTTTATTGTCTGGACATTTAAATTATGGTATAATAAACTGTTCAACAATGTCTAGGTCATAGGAAATTTTCTTAATAACATACATTTCTTATTTTTATCAAAATTAGAAAATATTAAAACAAAATATACTCAAGATAAGATGGTAAAAAAAAAAACAATGTTTGAACACATGCTCCAATAGCATGAAACCCCCCTTTCTGTTTACATTTTTTTCAATAAAATGTTTTTATTTGTTCTTTCTTTAACATCATCGTGTCAATCTTCGTGTAATTTCATGGTACCAGTAGCTTACATTTCCGTCCGATCTTTACGTATATTCAGGAATGAGGGGGTACAGATCCAATTGAGTGTAGTGGTCGTGTTGTATCATGTCAAACACCTCCATTCATATAAATTACCTCATTATGAAAATAAGAATTAGACCAATTCTGCGGTAATTAACAAGATATCTGGTGTTGTACAAATATCACAGAGTGATATAACGTTGCTTAGCAACCTCTTGCCATTTTGAGGGACAGTCGTGGCCGTGATCGTATGATAGTTTGAATTAAAGTTACATGTGCAATCAGTGCCTATCACAACAAAAGTGGAGAGAGCGAACCTCGTTGATGGCGAGGTGCACTATATTCAACTATATTTGATAACGTTTGTCAGTGACTTGCGACAAACAGGTCAGTTGTTTTCTCTGGGCACACCGCTTTCCTCTCCAATAAATCTGACCGCCATCATATAGCTGAAATATTAATGAAAGTGGCGTTATAAACATAAACCTGCAAAACCAATTGCCATTTTGATGTGTATTATGTAAGAAATAGTTATATTTTTGAAAGCTGTAACAATCGACCAATTTCAACGCATGACTTGTCGAGTATATATATATGGACACAAAGATCAAAATACAAGAAAGGAGATAAAATAATAAAGATATTTCACAGTTTAATAACAAGGACTACAAAAAAACATGCTTAGCTTAACAATTTTTTTTTATTATAATGAGCTAGAAATGAATAATAATAAGTAAGTAAATATGAAAAGCGATAGATAAATTTGTAACGAAATGAGTTATCCACATGACTCCGTTCTCACAAAGCGTTTTTTGTTGTGAACATTACTGTTGAAAGGAGCGACAAATTTCTGGTGCATTTCCGCAAATTTTTGATAGGATGATATCCTTAGCCCTATGGTCCGCCAAAAAAAAGGACCATAAAGGGCTACGGTTCCGCAGCTAGTTAACACGGAGACCCTCATACCATTAGCTAGACCAATACGAAAATATTACGTAGTAATACCATAATATTATAGAAAACATTGTTACTTGTTTGGTATTAACACTTGAATGGAATATAATAAGACAAATATTATCATATTATGCTAAGTACAATAGACCTTTAATTATATTTTGACTTTAATGATCACTGTTTTAAAAAGAATCAATCTTTAACAAATAGAGGTCATTTGGGTTCACATTTAAAGATTACACAAATCTTTTAGGTATTTTTTGATGCGAATAAACTACATTAATTATGACTCTGTTAACAATAGTCAAGGTTTAACAAAAAGGGGGTTATTTGTGCTCAAATTTAAAAATTAAGAATGAACAAGTCATCATTTCAATATTGTTTCCTGCCAATAAGCTACATTATTTGTTTTTGTCTTTTTAATTTTGCCAGTGTATTGTCTCTCCTTAAATTTAGTGCTTATAATACACATTTGGTATTACCAAACGTTTCATGCTACAGGTGTAATGTTTAGCGTACTAGCCTCTTGTGTGCGGCAGATCGTGGGTTCGAGCCCTGGTCGGGTCAAAACAATGACTATAAATTTGGTATTTGTTGCTTCTCCACTACGCACGCAACATTAACGAGAAAGAGCACAAACTGATTATCTCGGAATCAGAATAATGTGGTCGAGTGGAACGACAGGTCTATCCGTGAGCTGTTGTTTCAGTGGGCTAGCACTAGTATATGAGAGCCAGTAGTACTGAAATACAGGTAATCATGAGCACGATTAGTGCATAAACACATGTAATCATGAACACTATTAGTACTCAAATATATGTAATCATGAGAACCATTAGTACTCAGACACGTATAATCATGAACACTATTAGTACTCAAATATATGAAATCATGAGCCCCATTAGTACTTAAACACATGTAATCATGAACACTATTAGTACTCAAATATATGTAATCATGAGAACCATTAGTACTTAAACACATATAATCATGAACACTATTAGTACTCAAATATATGAAATCATGAGCCTCATTAGTACTTAAACACATGTAATCATGAACACTATTAGTACTCAAATATATGTAATCATGAGAACCATTAGTTCTCAAATATAGGAAATCATGAGCCCCATAGGTACTTAAAAACATGTAATAATGAACACTATTAGTACTCAAATATTATGTAATCACGAGAACCATTAGTATTCAGACACAATCAAGAGTATATGTAGTACTTTAATATATGTAATCATGGACATCTTTAATACTTAGATACATGTAATCATGGACATCTTTAATACTTAGATACATGTAATCATGGACATCTTTAATACTTAGATACATGCAATCATGGACATCTTTAACACTTAGATACATGTAATCATGGACATCTTTAGTACTTAGATACATGTAATCATGGACATCTTTAGTACTTAAAACATGTAATCATGGACATCTTTAATACTTAGATACATGTAATCATGGACATCTTTAATACTTAGAAACATGTAATCATGGACATCTTTAATACTTAGATACATGTAATCATGGACATCTTTAATACTTAGATACATGTAATCATG